>CAIGRF010021626.1:5601-21898 GCA_903798235.1 Fraxinus ornus
CGAAATGCAATAACTCTGTAAACAAAGGAAATTAACACTATCAATCAAAATTCATACACAAGCTGCAAAATTATTGTAGTTTCAAGCCTTTTATCGTCACTGAAATTACACTAATTGTTCCTTCCTCTTTTCTCATTGTCAATGGTGTTATAGTGGTTGAAGTGAGTGAGAGTACAGAGAAAGTGTGTTAGAGAGAATTTAGAGTCTATTGCCTTTGATACAAAATGGGTGATCTGTAAAATGAGTGTAAGGTATTATTTTTTCCAATAATGCTAGATGTACACTCGTAGTATACTCAATTTTTGACATTTGATGTGTTGTTAAAAAAAGATTTGAGGGAAAACTGTTTATTTTTTTAAACTGTTCAATGGTGTGTTGCCACATAATAAAGTGTAAAGGATAATGTAAATGATAATGTACATGTAGCACGATTGCTATTTTTCAAGTAATGTGACAGCAAATTTGGACTCTTATAAGTTGAAGCTTAGTTGCATTCTGTTTGCAGGAAATTTTCCTGTTCGAGTGATTGGATTTCGATCCTATTTGAACCATTTTGGTATAACAAGTTTATTTTTCTATACTCCATCTCAATTCAATGGTTTTTCATTTACCTTCAAAACACGATTGTATTTTATGTATATAATTTCGTTATTTTGTTATGTAAATATACTTTTACTAAATTAGAAATTACTCCCGCCCATGTTTTTTAAATTTCAATTTCAAAAATCAAATTTAAAAACTATTTATACAAAAATCAGGTTATAATTTAATATTATAACATTATTATTAATTAAATTTTTCAATATCCTCTATCTTTTGCTTCTCTATCCTCTCTCTCTAAATCATAACCATCTAAACCCTAAAAATATCAAAATCTCAGAACCCCCATCTTCCTTCTCTTTCTATGTTGGCTTCGGGAGCAACAAGTAGAAGAAAGGTGACTCCGATGGCATCATGTAGAAGAAAGAGCAATTTCTCCAACAACTGCTGTTGTTTTGGACACGCGCGTAGCAGGGCTAACCTCCACTTTGCGCAGCGGTGGTGAGCCCCATTACAACGAGCGCCATGCACATCGGAGGTGCTCCCCACTGTCACGCGCAGCGAGACTCTCTCGTTGTTCGTGACAATGGATTTGGGGTTTTAAGGTTCGGGGTAATCTCTTCTCCTCCGATCTGTTTAGCGGGGTGGTTTTTTTGGTTGTTGGTGGTAGTTGTTTTGTAGTTGCAAAGAGATGGTGGTGAGATGGTGCGACTTTTGATTGATGGTGGTGCGTGTTGTAGGATGTCGGGTCAGGTCGGGTTATGGGGAGCATTTGTAACTAATTTTTAGGTTATTGTGACCAATAAAATAGTTAATTTGTTGACAATAACTAATATGTGATCAATAAAATAGATACTTTGTGACTAATAAATAATATGTGATCGATAAAAAATGTGAGATTGCAATTAAATTTGTAATTGTGAACTATAAAATTTGTGATTTGTGCTAGAGAAATAATTGTGACCTATTAATTTGATAAATTGTGACCAAAAATAAATTGTGATTTATAAAATTTGTGATTTGTACCAAAAAGTAATGCGTGACCAATTAATTTTATAATTTGTGATCAATAAATAAATTATGACATATAAAATTTGTAATTTTTGATTGAGAAATAATGTGTAACCAATTAATTTGGTGATTTAGAACCGATAAATAAGTCGTGAACTAAAAAACTGTAATTTATGACTTTTTTGTGATTGTGATCAATACATAGTTGTGACCATAAATTGTATAGTATTATGAACTTTATATATTCATATAATAAAATATTTTTAATTAATTATTGAATTAATAAAATTTGAATCATGATCTTGTTTTTGAAACTTTAAAGCAAGTTTTTAAATTTTGAAATTGTATCTAATAATTACCTTATATATGTATTGTTCCCTTTTACTAAGAGTCTGTTTGACAACCATTATTGTAGAAAAAAGAGTTTTGAATAATGATTTTTTGCAAAATATGTGATTAAAAAGTATGAAAAAGTTTTTGATATACGTATAGCATATTTTATTTTGTGAATGTGGTTAAAAATGATCATGTAGCAAATCATAAAATAAATTAATGGATCTCAAACGAGCACTAAATATTAGGCCATCTACATATTTCTATTTAGAAAATTGAAATCTAGGGCGGGACATTGGATTGCGTAACACGAAATATGTATATTCAGGGCACAACATGCGTGTGTTCACGGCCTTTTTTTTTTTTTAAAGCAACGCGACAAAATAAAGAAATTACAAGTTATAAAGATATAAAAAATTACTAAACAAATCATATTTATTTATTCATTAGTAAAATAAATTACATGAAGACCGTGTTATTGAAACCATGAAAGATATGAACATACATAAACGTATAACAAAAATCAAATATAATCCTTTAAAAATCATATGCATTAGGTTAATTAGCACATAATGTTCTCACATTTCATTGTTATTGTGGAAAACGTCAATACTTTTTATTTTTTGACATTTTTACCCTTATTTTCATCTTTTATTGCGCAAAATATCATTTTCACTTATTTTATCAATTAAGAATTATGAAATGACGAATATACCCCTCTTTTTAAATAAAACAAAAAAAAAACTAATTGCAACCACAGTCCCAATTTTTTTTTTAAAAAGGGCAAATAAATCACAAATAAATTATTAAAAGGATAATTAGTACATAATTAAAAGAATAAGATATTCTTATTACAAAACCAATCAGCAACTTCTACAGAAACCCGAAAATGTGCGATGCAATTGATTTCACCATCGATGTCTCCACATCGATGGAGACAATTATTGAACTCAAGAAAGCCTTACAAATGATGGAGACAATTATTGCACTCAAGAAAGCATTACAAATGTAAGATTCTTGAACTGAGTTGATGAATTCATCGTTTTTGGTGATGGATAAAGTTCGATTGATTGAATTGATCATATGATGCAGGTACATTGAGAGCAAGCCTAACTACTGGAACCCTAAACATTCCATGATAGTGAAGGAAATTGAGAATGTGGATAAAATGAGATGGGACTGTGATTGCAATTAGTTTTTTTCTTTTACTTTTTCTTTTATTTAAAAAGATGGGTATATTCGTCATTTCATAATTTTTAATAGAGAAAATAGGTGAAAATGACATTTTACGCAATGAAAGGTGAAAATAATGATGAAAATGCAAAAAAAAAAAAAATGGAAGGTGTGGACGTTTTTCACAATAACAATGAAAGGTGGGGATATTATGTGCTAATTACCCCATGCATTATTATATGCAATAAATACTTACAGAAACGAATTCAAATTTTTGTTTCTCCAAAGTGCACAACTCATTTTTAACTACTATTTAGCGGCTTTCAAAGAGTTGAGAGTAAGACTAAAAGCATATAATCAAGTCACATATTCGAATTGTCATCTACTCACATGAAATTCAACTTGATCTAAAAGTTCAAAATGCTCAACTTTAGCAAGTATTCAAATCCTTGTTTCTTCATTTATGGCCAATTTGGCATGATTTTAAAAAAAAAAAAAATAATGTTTCATATATTAAGAAGCTACTTTTCAACCTTTATTTTTGTGTAAGTATTTTGTCTGGATTTTATAGAAAGCTGACTATAATAACTTTCTTTAAAAAAAAAATTATAATCGAAATAAAAGCAAAAATAGAACCCAGTCAAAATGGGTACTTTATTCCATTACAAATCATTTTGGCTCATGTCTGGTATCGATTTTATATATATTTGGATTTTATCAAATTTTGGTAGAAATTACTGTGCAGTTTAAATTTGTTATTCCACTATTTCTTTACTATTTGCAAAAAAGTACATTAAAAAGGTGGTTGAATTCATTAAATTCATGTAAATTGTCATTACTACAATTTGAATAAGTAAAAAAAGGTGGTTGAATCAATTTTTACCTTTAACATAAAACAGTAAAATAGTCATTGAGGGTAAAATCCAAAAAAAAAAAAAATAAAGAAAAAAAACTTTTCATTTTTGTCACCAACGGTACCAAATCTTTCGAAATGTCGGCAGATGAAGTCCAAAAGGATGGTTTTTGTTAGTTTGACAGTTAGTTGACCAAATAATTGACTTGGACAATAATGTTGACTGATTTTAAAAGATTAAAATAGTAATTTTATATTTTTTAATAATAAAATAACCAAAATCAAATAATTAAAATTAAAAACTCATTCTATCTTCTTCTTCTCCCCTACCCCAAATCTGCAAATCTTGGAAATCAACATCTTTGAATCCTCGAATCCATAGGTCAGAAACATGTTGCCTAACTATGTAGATCTACGTAGGGCAGATTAGAGATTTAGTCCATGTTTGGTACACATTAAATTTTCATTTTCATTCTTTTACTCATTTTCAACCGTACATTTTTCAATAAAATAATATTTTTTATCACATCAATAACATTTTCTTCTTTTTCAACCACACATTCTCTAATAATCTACTATTCCAGAATATATTCTTCCAAAATAATGTGGCTCAAACACACCCTTAACTATAGTACGTTTGACGTTGCATTAAAAAATTAATAAAGGTACCCAAAAAAATCAGCTTTTTTAGGTGAAGTAGCGCTGCCAGACGGGGTTTTATTTTTTTTTTCTCAAGCAAAAGCCTTTCCAGAAATCAAAAGCTGGTCGAATTTAAAGAATATGCCAACTTACAGATCATTGGAAGTTGAAACGCGTATATTACTCAAGTATTATATAGAATTGACTTGATCGGGTCCCGTCCACGGCACGAATGGCCCAAAAAATGGACCCATTTTATGACCCTCTACCCTCCTCACCTGAGCTTAACTAGCCACGGTTCACCCACTATAAATAATTTACACACTTTTGTCGTTCCCTTGTACCAAAGCCCCCACTCCAACACACTCTTTTCCTCTCAGTTTACCCATATACACACCCACATGGCTACAATGGCTGGTTTCGTTGTAATGGTGGTGGCTACAGTTACGATGTTAACCAGAGTTTCAGCTGATCCAGATATGCTTCAAGATATTTGTGTTGCGGATCTCACTTCTGGTATCCCCCATCTCTCTCTTGGGTTGTTTGACAAAGATTTTATTAAAAATGTTTTAGCAGATTTTACTAAATGTCGATGAAATGTGTAATCGAAAAGTTCATAAAAGTTGAGGGTCGGTCCGTGTTCGTCCATGGTATGGTTAAAGTTAATTATGGATTTTCACCTCAGATTTTTAGCCTATCCCAAACCAGCAATGAATTAGAAATTAAATTCCTTGCATGCAGGAAGTTGTGCCACTAAATTCTACACCTACTCAACTTTAATGGGCTTGTATTTTTCCTATTATTTTAGACTTCGTGCACAAAGGTGTTAGATGAGATGGTTAAATACGGTAGAACAGCATTCAAGAATCCAAGTATTGTCGTCGTTCATTTATGAAAATTTTCAGCTTGTATAAATGTTTATGATTTTAAAAGAAGTGATTCTTGATTTCTCTTCTTCACATTTTCACAAATATTAATTCTATTTGGATATGTAAAATAGGTGTAAAAGTGAATGGATTTGCTTGCAAGTCCAATGTGACAGCCGAGGACTTCTTTTTTGCTGGCCTAGCCAAGCCTGGCGCCACCAACACCACCACTGGATCACTTGTAACCCCTGCTAATGTCGAGAAAATCCCGGGCCTAAACACTCTAGGATTGGCCCTTGCACGCATCGACTTTGCATCTGGTGGCGTAAACCCACCCCATACCCACCCACGTGCCACCGAGATGATTTTCGTACTCGAAGGCGAACTAGATGTGGGCTTCATAACCACAGCAAATGTACTAATTTCCAAGTCTATCAAGAAAGGTGAAATTTACACATTCCCTAGAGGCTTAGTCCATTTCCAGAAGAATAATGGCAAAGTTCTGGCTTCCGTGATCTCTGCATTCAATAGCCAACTGCCTGGAACTCAGTCGATCGCCGTCACATTGTTTGCTGCAAAGCCACCTGTGCCGGACAATGTTTTGACAAAGGCATTCCAAGTTGGTACCAAGGAAGTTGAGAAAATTAAGTCCAAGTTTGCACCCAAGAAGTAGACTCTAAGCGCATATAACCTCGCAGATATATTTGGTACACGGCATTAAATAGAATTTGTTAGTACAATGAATAAAATTTGAACTTATTTTTATCTTATAATTTGTGTATTTTTGTCCAATTGACTCTTACCCTACATGCTTGTGTTGATACTTGATTGTCGGGTTGAAATATTTGATTTATTTAGATTTTCAGACAATAATCTCCCTTATACACACCTGTCCCTAATTAATAACAAAATAAATAAATAAAAAATAACTCATTCGGGATGACCGAGTTGATGGAGCAGGTGAACGCAAAGGCTAAAGGTCACGAGTTCGAATTCCCTGTTAACACTTCCTCGATCGAGCTCGTCACATCGGGTTTGTTTAGTGCGGTTTACCTCTCATGTGTGTTTTGCGGACTACTGCACTGCACATGGGTAGCGGGCCTAGCGGCTGCGGGTTCCTATGTCAACAAAAAAAATAAAAATAAAAAATTCGGTTTAGTTATATGAATTCTTCCTTGCTAATTTTTCGATTTATTGCCATAGCTTCTGAAATTTTTTGAGTAATAAAAATTGTAACAACAACGTCTTATGTGTGTTCATTATTTTAACACAAATTGTAATAAAAAATTCTTAAGAAGGTAAAATTTGTAATCAAATATTGAAGACAAGATCTTATTCTCAACATAATTTGGTGTATGTTTTGACAACTCAACTAAAAACCCAAAAATTGACTTTTTAAGCGAATATAGCCTGGAAAGATAAAAGACTTCGCCAACTTTTGATGCTTGTCTGGTAGTTTGGCAATGGGATTAGATGTGAAATCTACTCAACAAATTATTATTATTTGTAATCATAATTGATTATGTGAATAATTGGTTGGTGAGTTTCCAAATTAAGGGGTGATAAACAGGTCGAGCCTCGCTGGCTCATGGTCTGGATTTGATCGTGGGTACCTCGAGCTCGTTTTAAGACGAGTCAATGATCGAACTCAAATTTTTACTAGCCAAGCATGTCTTGGACTAGTGGACCGACTTATTTTTTGGACTTATTTTATTAATTTCTTAAAATAAACAAGCCACTTGTGAATGGTTCTCGGTCCATGAGTCAAAGGCCAGATCCGAGCTGCGACTAGTTTCTAGGCATGAGCTGAGCTCAACTCAGCCCTATCCAAATATTTGTCTACCTACTAATATTAGGACCTGATACCAAATTTTTTTTATGAAGTATTTCGTAAGGCAAACAAAATTGAAGGCGCGCAAATTTGAAATGCTTCTTTATGCCAATTTCTTTATCATATTCATTCTAGCAGACCTGATCTCCTGCCCACAGGGACATGATAAACGTTGCCACCGTCGAAGTGGCAACACCACCTTGAAGAGTCAAGTCACTTTTTTAACAAATCAAAAAATAAAAGGTTTGACCCATCAACGTGACAACGCCAAATCAACGGGTGGATAATATAACTCCTGCCCACTGTGGTCAGGAGGTCAATTATGTTCATTCTAATGCTCCAAACATACCCCTTTTGCCTATACATTTCCAAATAGTAAGCCTAATCTTGGATGTTATACCCTATATCCTAATTCATTAATTTACCAAATATAAATCCTAACGTAATAATTGATAATTTTGTAATAAGATCAATGTAATACATACTTCTTTTCTCTCCTCATCTGTAAAATAAGGAACCTTACAAATCCACCAAACGGGTTTATCAATTCCAGTGGTTATTTGCACTCCCATTTTCAATTTCTAGAATCCCAAAGCCATTCGTCGGAAAGCATGTCTTTCAAGCAACAAAAATGTGATTCACGTTTTCTATTCTAAGCCTTCAAGCAAAAAGAATCTGTGCAGCAATAGCTTGAAGCAAGAATACCAAACAATATGGCTTCAAGGAATAAAAAAGGACAGGTAATTAACTTCCAAATCATCCCACGAGAAATAAAATATCACAAAAGCTGAGAGAGAATAACGGGTGATCTTGGAAAAATTCGTTTTAAGATAAAAACAATTGTATATCAAACAATTGTTGGAACAGACACGAAAAAGTGCGTTAAAATGTATAATGTAACATGCTTGACATGGAGAAATCCTATTTCGCCCATTTCTAGTCACCTCCATTATCATATGTCAGACTTAATATTACTTCATTACCATTTGCTGCTTGCCATCTGGAATGGCAAACAGAACTATATGCTTTGAAGGTCGAATGAGAGGAACATCGCATCTGTAATACCCTTTTCTCTCGAGCTGTATGATGTCTCCACGCTTCAAGTTCCGCATATCGGATTCTCCAAGTGCTAGAGTCTCCTTCTTTGTACAGGGATTGACCACGTCAACGAAATCCTCATCTTCCTCAAGCTGCAATTACAAACAACCATATAATGAGCAACCTTCCATCCTAGGATCCGAAAATTTATTATTCAGCTCATAATGTGAAGAATTAAACTAAAACCTAGTTGGTCTGCCCAAAAAAGATGAATTCATAATGCATAAAAGGAAATAAATGACTTGCTAATAATATAATATGACAGAAGACTTCACCTTCTTCTTCGTAATCAGATAATCAAAATCAACCAAATTGAGTCTGACAAGCTCATTCATGTCCGGCAGCCAAGTGAGTTTCAACTTCGTCTTCTTTACATTTCCTTCGAGATGCAAAACTCCAACTAGCTCTGAGACCTTTCCATCCTGGTCCTTCTTGATTTCCTTTACAATTGCATTACCCCAATCCTTCAGAGTTACTTCCTCGCTGACTGAAATTGACTCAGCATCAACATAATCTATCCAAATTCTATTTGAATAAGTAACCGCTTTCTCCCCAGCACCTTCATATTTCTTGTGCTTCGGCAAAATGCGCAGAAAAGGATCTTTGGGGCCATCAGATAGAATCAGCAATACACGTCTTTCTTCAATGATAGCAGTATGCCTGGGACACACAGGATCGATGATCTTCTTATTGATGGCCCAGAGCTTGTCCCATTCCATGAGATTTAGATTCTTGGATGCCCCCTAACCAATTCAGAGAAGAGATTCAAATTCCTCATAAAATTAAAAACGCAGGGCTTTTCCTTACACCTTTTACTGAGCAGTTATTAGCCATATATGATGTAAAATATTAAAGAACTCGAGGAGGAGAATATAGCAAACATGATCGCTACGATACCAGACTATGAACAACATTTAAGATTGTTATTAATGTTGTCATCTTGTTGAATAGTAATGGAGGAATGGTTCTGCAATATGTTGTGGTTCATGTCTCGAAAATAAACTTACTTGTTCCAAAATGAACTGTATCAACGCTTCGATCTTCAGACCCCTGCGCACTATTCCTTGGACAGTAGGAAAACGAGGATCATCCCAACCTTCAACTTTTCCATTTTGAACAAACCAAAGCAACTTGCGCTTGCTAAGAAGTGTATAAACCATATTAAGCCGACTAAACTCATATATATGAACCTTTTTGAATCCCATATCGGTCTGAATTCTGTAATATTGATCGTTACGATCATGGTATTCACTGGATCGAAGTGCGTGTGTAATACCTTCCACGGCATCAACAAACGGACAACAAAAGTCATATGTTGGGTATACTTTATATTTAGACCCAATCCTGTGGTGAGGAGTCAAATTGCAGCGATAATACACTGGATCCCTAAGTGACTTGTTTGGATCTTGCATGTCTAATTTCCCTCGGAGACAACACATCAAACCCCTCACAGAACTGGCAATCATTTCATTCCACAACTTTAAGTTCTCTTCCACACTGTTATTCCTGCACCTCGATTCTATGCCTTCCATCCTTTCATGCTGCATTTGCTCACGTGGTGTATCATCAACATAGGCCTTACCCTCACGAATCAATCTCTCGGCCATTTCCATGAGCTGGGGAAAGTAGTCTGATGTATGTGTTACAGCACTATACTTAATTCCCAAGGTTTCTATATCTTTCAGGAGATTTTCCACAAACTCACTACTTTCTTTGTCCGGGTTTGTGTCATCAAAGCGTACAATCACCTGACCTTTGTACCGCTCTGCAAAATACTGATTCAATAATGCAGCTTTTGAATGACCAATGTGAAGATATCCACTGGGTTCTGGAGCAAAACGCAACTTCACTTTTCCAACCTCAGCTTCCAGAAGATCTATCTCAGATGAAGATCGGCTTCCTGGCGTTTCATCTAAATTGACACCATTCTCCACTCCAGATGACTGAGTATTAGAAGCTTTTGGTTCTTTCAACTTCAATGTTACCGACTTTCCAGAGCCTTTTTTCCCAACATATGTTTGAAGAACTTCACTCAATGCAGCATCATATTCAGCAGATACTGAGTTGAACCACCGAACAAGGTTTTGGTACTTTTTAGATTTCCTTAAACTTTCCCATCTCACGCCAGTTCCTGAAAGAATATTCAGAAAAATATTTAAGTTTTTGCATAGCAGACTATCAAAGCATGCAAAAAGGTACAAATATAAGAGAAAACTTGTCCTTGGGTAGCAATACTGAAGGATCTAAAAACCGATGTGACAAGCACAAGAAAAAGCCGGAATATAAATTGGAAGATCAGTGACAGATGATTACTGTCAGGAAAAACAAGCAGGCAAAAGGAAACAGACTTACATAAGATGCACCAACAACAAGAGACTCAATTAGATAAGTACGAACACGGAACACTTACCGGCAAGGCCAGCCCAGATTGCTATATCTGCAATTGACAAACTGTTACCAACTAGAAAAGTATGTTGCAATAAGTATTTATCCACACAGCTGCATGCTCCCTCAAATTCAGAGCCACTTTCAAAGATGGGAGCATAGTCTAGCCACTCATCGATCTACAAGAGAGAAAAGGACGATAACAAATTTCTCAAAATACGAGGGGAAAAAACAGCTAGGACAAAAGAAAAAACTGTAAATAGCATCAAGTAATCACTCTACAGCAGAAAATCAGAATATGGATAAATAAGTTTAACAATCTTTGTTTGAACCTTTTCAAGAAAGAAGAAAATGCACCTGGCTTGACTGACAAGGATCCCGCTCGTAGAAATTTGGAATGCTGGAAACTCGACCAACATACCTCAGAAGCACATGTGCTCCCTGCAGCCTTTGTCTGAAAACTGATTGAATTAGCATGCCAGAACATTCTGTCTTTTGTGTGTGATTAGAATGGTAAAAAGGGAAATGCACAAGGCAAGACATATTGCAAATACTAAAGTTCTCTAGAATATAAGTCGTCAAGAAAAGTTTGTGTTTAGAGCACAAAGATTGGACTAACAAGGAAACAGACGAGTTCTTTTATCACTGCGGTGCAACAGACTGGATATAAAGTGACCTACATTGATGAGATTGCTTCCTATAAAATTAGGATCAGTTGCAATCGCATTAGTCACTGAATGCCACCATATGGCACAACTTGTAGATAAAGAGTTTTTTTTTTTTTTTTTTTTTCACTAGTTGCTAGCCCTCTGTGCCCATCTAACAATTCGTCTTACTATTAATAAAAGACATTGTTAGGAACCAATAGTCTAGCTAAATAGGTAAATTTTGAGGATTGCTATTTGTCCTATCCTAAGATGCACAGACATGGATACGAGACAGACACGCAGACGTATGCTTTTTTCAAGAAAGTAAGACACATACATGTCATTTATAATTTTGAATTCGTATATTATACTTTTATTTTTAAAATTTTTACGTTAGGGCACAGCACATAGACATATTGGAAACTTGCCTGAGTGTCTCGAAAGTATCCTCAAGAGTCGGTAATTAAAAAAAAAAATGGAAAAAAGGGATTGTAGCATGTGGCTTATTGGATACATGTCCTTGAATGTCTAAGGAGTACCGAAGTCTGACGAGACGCAACAAGACCCTTATCCAACACGGACACAACGCCCTAGTAGGAGTGTCCATGCATCATAAATCACATGAATTTATCAATAAAAAAGATCACTTGTCGCTCAATGATGCTACTACAATACCATTTAAAAAACTCAGCATAACAATAACTAATTAGAAAATAAAAAAAGAAAAAAGCACTCAACAATTAGGTTAGTTACACTTTTACAACCACAACAGTTAAAAATCCACTCAATTATGTCTCCCGACGTCAGTTGTCTAATCATTTTTGTAGTTATTTCCAAGTAGCGCATCAAAAGTGTCTGAGGCTTACACCTTGAGACACGCCTTGTATAAGGCATTCATTAGGAACCTCAAAGATTGACTTTGTCAAGACTTAAACCTTGACTAACTGAGGCATGTCTAAGGGCATAAGCCTTAAAGGCAGCTGAGTCGTGCACTTTTTAGTCTTTTTCTTCCCTTTACAGGACAACATTTTAAACTTTTTTTTTTTTTAGTGCATAACAGTTTTTAAGGAGTTTTTAGTTGTTTTAAACACGATCACAAACAAAAAATCACAAGGAAAATAATTGGAAATTAGAGAAGAGAACAAAAGAAGAGCCTGCAAGGATCCTATCTCTCTACCCCTACAGCAGAAATTTAATAAGCCAAGTGAAATTGCACCTTTGCAACGATGACATCCAGTGACAAAATTTGCAACTCGTATTTCAAATTGTGGATTAATTATCTTCTCAAGTGGTTACTACTGTGCTTATAATTTGCTATCAACTCATCTTACGTTTAGGGTGTGTTTGAGCCACATTATTTTGGAAGAATGTATTTAGAAATAGTAGATTAATGGAGAATGTGTAGTTGATAAAGAAGGAAAAGTTATTAATGTGATGAAAAATATTATTTTATTGAAGAATATGTGGTTGAAAATGAGTAGAAGAATGAGAATGAAAATTTTAATATGAACCAAACAGGGGGGCTTATAGTAAAAAATTAGATTTTCAATTTTGCCCAAACGTTTTATTATGAATCTTTTAGATGTTTTATGGCTTATTATGAGTATAATATGTAGTTTATAATTTTAGGAAGTACTTATATTGGTTTATGTTGAGGCATAAGCTTCGAGAATTTACACAATACGGAGGCAAGATGCCTCGGTATCCTATTTAGTCTTTTTAAACACCAAGATGTTGGTATAAAATAGCTGACAGTGTTCAGTTGAAACAGTTTTTTACTCATTAAATTCAAATTCAAATTTGAATGTCATTTCAGATCCATATTAAAAAAAAACCGATTGTAATTGTTTCCGTGCAATTTCAACACATGGAATTTGGGAAAGCAAGACCCTTCGAGTCTCTATCACTTGCGAGATATAGTTTAATAATAAATCTATAGGAAATAAGCTAGTCCCAGTATCTACAAGAAGAACATTCATTTGAATTACAGTATTAATTTAGTTCCTCATTCTGCTTCATTTGTACGCAACAATCACTAGATTATTATGCTAACAATTTCGAAAATGGACGAGAATTTCAAAAGTTGAAGCCCTTGCAGTCCCCTCATCTCTTAAGCCCCATATCTCAATCCCCTGATCATAAAACCCAAAAACCATCGCACGCAACACATTGTCAACTAACACTATTCACCGTCACTACAATCACAAGAAACAAAAACACAGAATATACAAAATAAAAGTATAAAAGGTAAGCGCAATAACAACCACCATACATTTGACCAAATAATCATTATATTCATAAACTATGCAATAAAAGAGGAGAAAAAAATACCCGTTGGATAATAAAAGAGCCGGCGAGGAGCCGGAAGCGAGAGTTTTGTCGGTAGTCAGAGAAATGCCGGCGATTTTGGCGGCTGCAAGGACGGCGAGCGGCGGAGTATCAGCGGCGAATGACAGCTTGAGTTCCATTTCTGGTTGAGTGAGAATTGAAACTACGAGCCGCCCCTAAGAAGCCTTAAGGAGCGGAAAAGGTTAAGCCCGATTAACAATTCATGTATGGGCCGGTTTTAGTCCATTCCAAGCCGTAGCCCAATAAGACCCGATTTAGAGAAACTGATACAAATAGCACCGAATGGATATAGAAAATGAAACTCTTCATGTCACGAAGTCAAAACAAAAAGACCAATTCTTGACTTCCTTGTTACATTTAGGTTAAGCCAAAATTGCAATGTTATGTCTCGCCAATGTAAGTTAAAAATAGATCTAAAGAAAAAGTCCATAAATTGCAATTGTTTTTTTTTTTTAAAGCATGATTGAATTGTCCGATTTTTCATTATCTTAAATTAATTTCATAGGCTTGAATATCAAAATGACTACATATAATTCTTGACAAGTTGAACATGTTAGGTTTGATATGAATGAATAAGATTCAATCCCAAATACGAATACAATGTCAAAAATGAGTTCTTGACAAGGTTTGGCCTTAATTTTAAAATGAAATGAAATGTTAATTTTCAAGTAACTAACTCGTATATATTAGTACTTGTTTGGTGTGGATTAAAATCATAGATTTTTATAAAAGTTGATGAGATTTGTAGTTGAAAAGTTGGGATCCCATAAAATATATGATTGAAACTAATTGTTGATTTTGATTTAAATTAAAATCTTAATTTTAATCCTTGCCAAACAGGAGCAAGGTAGTCACATGTGAATTATTGATGAGTTTAACTCCTCATATCCTGAAAAAAATAGAAAAAAAAATAAGAAAAAAATTGCTCATAAGTAAAAAGAGTAACTTATAAACCCAAAACACGTTTGAATTTGGAGATTTTAATCTTTCGACAAACATTTAGGCTAGGCCCTGTTTGATGGACATTATTTGATAAAATGAGTTTTATAATAGTGAATTAGTAGAGAATGTGCGATTAAAAATTAAGAAAAAAATTTATGAATTTACATATAAAATATTATATTTAAAGAATGTGTGGTTGATATGAATGAATATGATTCAAATCACAAATACGAATACAATGTCAAAAATGAGTTCTTGACAAGGTTTGGCCTTAATGTTAAAATGAAATGAAATGTTAATTTTCATGTAACTAACTCGTATTTATTAGTACTTGTTTGGTGTGGATTAAAATCATAGATTTTTATAAAAATTGATGAGATTTGTAGTTGAAAAGTTGGGATCCCATAAAATATATGATTGAAATTAATTGTTGATTTTGATTTAAATTAAAATCTTAATTTTAATCCCCTGCCAAACAGGAGCAAGGTAGTCACATGTGAATTATTGATGAGTTTAACTCCTCATATCCTGAAAAAAAAATAAAAAAATAAAAAAAAAATTGCTCATAAGTAAAAAGAGCAACTTATAAACTCAAAACACGTCTGAATTTGGAGATTTTAATCTTTCGACAAACATTTAGGCTAGGCCCCGTTTGATGGACATTATTTGATAAAATGAGTTTTATAATAGTGAATTATTAGAGAATGTGTGGTTAAAAATTAAGAAAAAAATTTATGAATTTACATATAAAATATTATATTTAAAGAATGTGTGATTGATATGAATGAATATGATTCAAATCACAAATACGAATACAATGTCAAAAATGAGTTCTTGACAAGGTTTGGCCTTAATTTTAAAATGAAATGAAATGTTAATTTATGTTAATTTTCAAGTAGCTAACTTGTATATATTAGTACTTGTTTGATGGGGATTAAAGTCAGGTTTTTAGTAGATTTTTATAAAAGTTGATAAAATGTGTGGTAGAAAAGTTGTGATTGCATAAAATATATGGTTGAAATTAATTATTAAATTTGACTTAGATTAAAATATTAATTTTAATTCTCACCGAACAGTGGCATGATAGTCACATGTTAATTATCGATGAGTTTAACTCCTCCTCTTATGAAAAAAATAATAATAATAATTGTTTTGCTCATAAGTAAAAATAGTAACTTATAAACTCAGACAAGTCTTAATTTGCAAATTTTAATATTTCGGCAAACATTTAGGATCTTTTTGATGGACATTATTTGATAAAATAAGTTTTATAATAGTGAATTATTGAAGAATGTGTAGATAAAAATTAGAAAAAAAAAATTATGAATTTACATATAAAATATTATATTTAAAGAATCAGTGATTGAAAATAGATTTGATGAAAAATGAATTTTAAAATAATGAGAACAAAAAGATTCTTACTTATAAGCTAGTCGTCTTGTTTTGATAGTACACTTTTTGCATTATTGTTATTTGGATCATGCTACAAATAAATAATCATTTACATAATACATACATAATTGACAGGTGTCGCGCATCCATCGACAGTCTATAATTTTTGACTTATCCACACTTCAAATCCACGACCAGATTTCTTCCACATGGACCTATGTAATCCATTATGTACATG
>CAIGRF010021767.1:0-12621 GCA_903798235.1 Fraxinus ornus
CTCCAGGATCTATAGGGAGGATATTGATATCGTCAGGATCTTGCATAAACTGGTAGAAACCTGCGGAGGTTAAAACAAGAAGGGATAAGTTATTTTAATTAAAGGCTAAAAAGAACAAAAGGAAAAAAAAATAGAAAAAAATCGAACAACTACTAAACTAAAATTAAATCCGTTACTCCCTGACAACGGTTCAAAAAACTTGTTCGAACAAAACCCATAAGCATACGAGATCGTTATACAACTAATAAAATTTACGAATTAAGAGTATCATTCACACGAGGAGTAAGTCTAATTTGTAGTTCAATGGCTACTATAAAATTCAAAGTGTGGTAATATCAAAAGAGATGATTTGTCTATTTTCTATATTAATCCTAAACTAACAAAGCAAATAAATTATTTATTTAATATGTGATTGTTTTGTATTGGAACTGTGAATCCCCCTATTGTCATTTAATTCAATTCTTAATTCGTAATCTAGTAAACTCATACATTCAAGACAAACGATAATAAATTGTTATTCAATATTCTTTTCCAAAATATATTAAACATATGTTTAACATGATCATTGGTAGATTATCCAATCCAAGTGTTCATTGATATACATCATCGTTGGCAGATTATCCGATCCAAACAAACATGCAAAAATACATAAAAAGAAGTAATAAATTTAAAAATTAGACTATTTTTCTGATTTATTTTAACCACACAAGAATGCAAGAATTTAAAAACAAAATACTCGATGTAAATCCCGCCCCTAAACATAAAACAAACATTGCCCTCAATGTCGAGAAATATTGCAAGCAACAAACAAAAAGTTAAAGGTAAATAAAGGATCAAGTATTCCCCTAGTATCCGTCCGTAAATGAAAGCTCCAGATCCATCCAACTTCAAAAAGGATGGTGGCGGAGGAAGAGTGGAGAGAGAGTAGAGATCTCTTATCATGACACACATCTCATCAACCCATCTGTGTGTGCATCCTCTACTCTGCTGTACATGGACTCATCTCTCGTATTCATGTAATCTAGTATGCTGTGTATGGTCTTATTTCTGATATGCATGTCCTCAACCTATTGGTACATCTATCTACTCGTCTCTCCATGAACTGTGATGCCATCATCATTTGTTCTATATGATGCAATATCCTATTGGTCTCTGTCAGACTTGCAAACAACTGCCTCATAACCTGTATATCAGGTACATGTTTTAGTTGTATAGGAAGTGGTATGTGAGCATTTGCCTCTGGCCTTTAGGATTGATGCTGTATGTGTTACTGTCTCTGCTGGATGTCTTAACAGCTAATGAGGCATCGATCGAGATTGAATCTCTTGCAGATAGCTCCCCAAGTATGAATCTAATACTTGAAGTACGCATATGCCAATAATGAGACTAGAAGAGATCAATGTATGTCTGGGGTCTGGATTTGTTGCTACGAAATATATGAGATTGTAAATTAGAGACCCTAAATCAATCTTAAAGCCCTCGTACAAGATGGTAAAATAGAATGGCCTTGGGATGACTAATGGTGGTACGATATGAGCTTGGGTCGCTATTATGACTGATGGATTTATGCAAGATTAGAAAGGAGTCTATCAGATTTCTGTATTCAAAGTTACTGTTTAGGAGTGGCCATGCATTTTCTTTACCATACAACATATGTACGACTGCTGACATGTATGGTTCCATCGGGACTAGAGTCCCTAATCAATTCGAAGTATGCATCAATCACCTCTGGCGAGAACATTATCCATTTGTCTCGAACCCATGTCAGATTCATATGTTTGGTCTCCGAAGTGTCTAACTCTACATTGAAGTTGGAGTAAAATTCTTACACTAAGGTAAGATAAACCCTATAAGGCTCACCTGCTACTGTTTTCCATCTCACTAAATAAATCAAATGGATTAGCTCAAATCTCATAAAGTCTTCTATCACCTCTTGTTTTTCTAGCCATAATTTCTAGTTCGATACAACATTGTCAAAAATTTATTTATGCTTAGGTGTTCAAAACAGCTGTATACTCCTATCACCAAGTCGGGTGTGAGATATGCTAGAAGTCCCCGTAGCCTTTTCCTTTCTTTTGATGTCGATGAAATATTATTTCTCTTTGGGGCCATGCCTATCAAAACAATGTAAAAACTAACATTAGTTACTAGTATATGATATACTAATCATAATGAAGAAAGTAAATTTCAATTGATAGGAAAAATAGGGAATTGTAGGTAGGGGACGCAAACTGGAGCATGAGCAGGGATGCATGGGACGTAAATTGTTTGTGGAATATATGTATGTTGGGGGCTTTAAAACCTACCCACGCCCGACTATACAAGTCACGCGCACTGGCTTAGGCAATTAAACCATTACCACTCATAATAGAGTTCAACTCTCCAAAATCAATATAAAGAGATTAGATACTACTAATGAAAAGGTACCTTTCATAGGTGAGAAGCACTTGGAAGATTCTGGGCAAAATAATGTAAGTAAAAAATAAAAAGAACCAGAAAATCCAAAGGTTAAGATAACTATTCTTACCAGAGCATATGTGTTTCCAATACCATTTTCACAAAGACTACAAAAGCATAAGTTAGACAAATAGTTTGCCAAGTTCTTAGACTTCTTCAACAAATTGGCTTGGGCAATTAAGCCATTACCACTCGTAGTAGAGTTCAGCTCTCCAAAATCAATATAAAGAGATTAGTTACTACTAATGAAAAGGTGTCTTCCATAGGTGAGGAGCACTTGGAAGATTCTAGGCAAAATAAAGTAAGTAAAAAAAAAAAGAAAAAGAACTAAAAAATCCAAAGGTCAAGATAAATATTATTACCGGAGCAGACATGTTTCCGAAGTATAAGTTAGACAAATAGTTCGCCAAGTTCTTGGACTTCTTCAAGAAATTGCATATCAACATACCATTGTGGATGCTCTAACACAAATACCCAGCTACACCAAGTTCATGAAAGATATACTCACAAATAAAAGGAAGCTAAAGGATTTGGGAACAGTAATGTTGAATGAAGAATGCGAACAATTTTACAAACCAAGCTGCCTTTTAAATTAAAGGATCCAGAGAGTTCAAAATTCCTTGAACCATTGGTAAATTTAAATTTGATAAGATTTTATGTGATTTAGGTGCAAACATTAATCTTATGCCTTTCTCTACTTTCAGGAAACTAAGCTTGAGGGAGGCTAAAGTAACTTCAATCTCTTTGTAACTGGCTGATCACTCTATAAAATATCCAAAGAGTGTTATCAAAGACATATTGGTGAAAGTAGAAAAGTTCATCTTCGTTGTTGATTTTGTATTTTGGATATAGTTAAAGATGATAGGGAAATACCATTGATGCTTGGAAGACCGATCCTTGCAATCTATAGTGCCTTGATTGATATTCAAAAAGGGAAATTGATTCTGCGGTTAAATGATGAACATGTGACATTTAGTGTCTTCAGTCCTATCAAATATCCTATAGAATCATAGAGGTGTTTTCGAATTGATTGGTTGATATAGTTGTGGATAAAACTTTTACTCTTGAGTACCCTCTAGATTGATTGGAGATTGTCTCGTGTATTCCCAAGATGAAAAATAAAAAGTTGTTGAGATAAGTCAAATTGCCTCCTATATGGAAGCTTTGCCACCATATAGAAGAAAACTGTAGTTTAAAGAATACAAAGCACTACCATATATTCAAAAATTGCCAAACTTTGAACTCAAGCAATTTCCATCACATTAAAGATATGTCTACTTAGGAGAGTACTATGCTATACCGGTTATCATTGCAAATAAAATAAGTTGACGGAGAAGAAGAAACTGTTGAGAGTTTTACGGGGATCACAAAAGTGCCTTTGGTTGGTCAGTAATTGACATCAAAGGTATCAGGCCTTCAACATGCATGCATAAAATACTAATGGATGACGAGTATAAGCAATCAATAGAGCATTAGCGCAATTTAAATCCAAGCATGAAGGATGTGGTTCAAGCTAAAATTCTAAAATGCATGGATCATCTATCATATTTCAGATAGTAAGTGGGTAAGCTCAGTTCATGTAATGCTTAAGAAAGGGTGGACAACTGTAGTGGAAAATGAAAACAACAAGCTTATACCAACCTGACCATTCACATGATGGAGAGTTTGCATTAGCTATTAGAAATTGAATAATGGTACTCGAAATGATCGCTTTCTGTTGCCTTTTTATTGATCAGATGCTAGAGAAGTTGGCTAGACATTCACACTACTACTTCTTAGATGGGTTTTAGGGATACAATTAAATTATAGTAGCTCCGAGGATCAGGAAAAGATCATATTTACATGCTTTCATGGCACCTTTGCATATAAAAGGATGTCATTTGGGTTATGTAATAATCAAATTACATTTCAGATATGTATGATGATAACTTTTTCAAATATGGTAGAAAGATTTATTGAAGTATGCATGGATAACTTCTTGGTGTTTGGATCTTCATTTGACAAATGCTTGTCAAACTTGGGCATGGTCTTACAGCGATACACTGTGAAGAAACAAATTTGGTACTCAATTGGGAGAAACGTCTTATGGTATAAGAAGGAATTGTACTTGGTCGTAGAATTTCAGCTGATGTGATTGAAGTAGATAAGACAATGGTTCAGGTGATAGAGAACATTCCCCTGCTAACGTCAGTTAAGAAAGTATGCAATTTTCTTGGAAATGTAAGATTATATCGAAGATTCATAAAGGACTTTTCGAAAATCACAAAACCTCAATGTAGCTTGCTTGAAAAGGATGTGCAATTTAATTTTTTCGAGGAGTGTTTGATATTTTTTTACACTCTCAAGAAGAAATTATTTTCAGCACTCGTGATAGCTTCATCGGACTGGACACTACCATTTGAGTTGATATATGATGCTTTTGATTATGTAGTGAAAGAAGTATTGGTCGAAAACAGTACAAGATACTTTAAGTCATCTACTATGCAAGTCTGACCTTGACAGATGCATCATTAAACTATGCCACCATTGAGAAGGAGCAACTTGCTATAGTGTCTGCCTTTGACAAATTCAAATAATATCTTACTGGTTTGAAGGTATTTGTCTACACAGATTACTTGACATTAAAATACTTGCTGTCCAAAAAATATTCTAAGTCAAGATTGATTCGATGGATCCTACTTCTACAAGAGTTTAATTTGGAGATTCAGGATAAGAAAGGCTATAAAAATGTAGTAGCATACCACATATCGATGCTCGAGCTAAAAAGACAGATGGATGAGGCAGATATAAAAAAATCTTTCTCGAATGAATGAATATTTGCAAAGTCTTCATGACCTTAGTACACAGATATTGTTAATTATCTAGCCATTAATGTGATCTCGCCAGAGTTCAACTATCAGTAGAGGAAAAAGCTATTGTCAAAATTCAAGTATTACCATCGGAAGACTCAATTTTATATAGGCGGTGCCCTGATAAGATCATTCAGAGTTGTTAAAGCTCGTGATGTATATATGTATATACATTGTACATTATAGTGAGATAGTTAGTATAATTCTGAATCATCTAGGTGTACTGCCAGCTCGTGTTTGTTGAAACACCATTGCACATGGTTAGGTGGATAATTATTCTTTCATTTGTATAGTTTGTTAGGATATCTCTTTTACTCATTTACCCCTTTTATTGCCTTGTATATTTGCACATGTACTACGGTTATTGAATAAGAAGAATTTCTAGATCATTCAAAATATCTCAGCTTCTTCATCTTCTTCATTCACCCGTGTTTACTTACATGGTATCAAAGCATTCACGACTACCATTGCTAGTATGAATTCTACTGGTAGTGAAAATACAAGTCCACTTCATACTCCTACCTTTCTGACCATTATAGGTTGGAGAATTCTGATAATCCAAGAGCTGTTTTGGTCACAGAATTACTAAGTACAGACAACTATCCTACTTGGTCAAGGGCACTTTGAGCAAAGAACAAACTCGGTTTCATCAATGGAGCATTGCCCAAACCAGAACCTTCTGTGCTTCTTTTGATATATGGGAAATGTATAATGACATGGTGGTGTCATGGATCCAAAATGCCATATCTCCATCTCTCAGATCCGGTGTTGCATTCATGGATGAGGCAAATGAGATAAGGGCTGAGATTAAGGATCTATTTTTTCACCAAAATGGCCCAGATTTATGAATTGAAGAAAGCTTTGGCTGATCTGGAGCAAGAAAATGACATGGTGAGCATTTACTATGGTAAGCTGAAGAAAATTTGGGATGAATTATCAGTTTATGATCCTATACCTGAATGTAGCTATGGACAATTGAAGGTATTAGTTGATAGACATCAACGTGACTATTTGATAAAATTCCTCATAGGATTGAATGAATTATATGCAGCGTGACTATTTGATAAAATTCCTCATAGGATTGAATGAATTATATGACAACACAAGAGCTCAAATCATGATGCTTGATCCCCTTCCCCCAATGAACAAGGTGTTTTCCTATATACAACAACAAGATAGGCAGAAACAACTTGTCTATACAGCTGTAAATAACAAGACCATTGTAATGACAACTAGGAGATCCTATGGAGATAACAGAACACTCAGTTATGGGAAATCAAATATCACTGACAGGAAGGAGAGTTCATATTCCACATATTATAAAATTCCTGGACATACCTTAGATAAGTATTTCAAGGCAGGGAATACTGAAGCACCTATATGCACACACTACAACTTGACAGGACATACTGTGAAAAAATGCTTTAAGGTACATGGCTACCCTCCAAACCAGAAGTTGCACAAGTCCAGATGAGAGAAGGGAGTCTTGCAAATCAGTCAAGTGTAATGCAGGAGGAAAATGAGAGACCTGTTTCTCTAACCAAGGGACAATATCAAGAATTCTTTGCCTTACTTCGACCCAAGGATAACTCACAGACTTTTGCCAACCATGTTCAGACTATTGATCATGCAAAGATCAACTTTCCATCTACCTTGTCTGGTAAACCCACTTGTTTATCCACACACTCTTATAATTCTACAAGTACTTCATGGGTCATTGACACAGGTGCAACAGATCATATGATCTATAACACCAATCTCTTTACTTCTATTGAATCAAAGATCTCCCTCTTAGTTAAATTACCCACTGGAGAAGTAGTTCCAGCTACACATTCTGGTGTAGTGCAAGTTACTCATTCATTACTTCTCAAGGATGCATTATGTGTCCCTACTTTTCATTTTAATCTGCTATCTGTTAAAAGATTAACACAACAACTACCATGTTGCCTAATATTCTTATCTGATGCCTGCTATATACATGACATCTTATCTTAGAAGATGATTGGGAAGGGTGAAGTATGGCGTGGCCGGTATCGACTTCTACTCTACAAAGTCCCATCCACATCTTTAAGGACTACCTTATCAGCTCTCAATCTTAGGCAACAATTTACTGCAGCTTTTGTAGTTAACTCTGATGTTCAGCCACATTTGTGGCACTATTATTTAGGACATATATTAGATTTTAGAATGAAACTTATTCCAGATGAATCTTTTGCTCCTCATTATAAGAATGATAGCAGCGCACCTTGTTTCATATGTCCATTGGCAAAACAACACAATAACCCCTTTCCCATAAGCACACATAAAACTAAACAACTCTTTGACATCATTCATTGTGACATCTGGGGTCCAAGTCCTACTACAGCTCATGATGGTTCTAAGTATTTCCTTTCTATGGAAGATGATTTTTCACTAGCCACTTGGGTATATATGCTTAAAAGAAAGTCAGATGTTAGTCACTCCATTAAGGTATTCATTCAAATGATAGTAAATCAGTTCCAAATATCAGTAAAAACCTTGAGACCTTGAGAAGTGATAATGGACATGAATTTAAGTTGACTGAGTTTTACAATCTAAAAGGAATCATTCATCAAAGGAGCTGTGTTGAGACCCCTCAACAAAACGGTATAGTTGAGAGAAAACATAAGCATTTGATGACCATAACCAGAGCATTGAAATATCAATATGGTCTCTCTCTCTTTTATTGGAATGAATTCATTCTTACTGCCACATACCTAATAAACAGAACTCCCACACCATTGCTGCAAAACAAGTCACCATTTGAGGTGCTATTTCAGACCATACCAACCTATTCCCACCTTAGAATTTTTGGATGCCTTTGCTATGCTTCCACATTAGTACATGGGAGAAGAAAATTTGATCCTAGGGGGCGCCAATGTGTTTTCCTAGGATATCATTTTCGAGTTAAAAGCAATAAAATAATGGATTTGCAGACAAAGGCAATTTTTATATCTAGGGATGAAGTATTCCATGAAACATATTTCCTTTACAAATAGGCTGCAAAACCCATTGATGAGATAAAGCTTGTCTTCAACAAGCTACTTCCAGACACTATCTACTACACACCAATACCTCATTCACATGGAACACACACAACTGATCAGAACATATAAGACAATCCTTCTGATAATGCTCTCCAATTATTACCTCTCATGCCACCCATCATTCAAAAATCTACAAGAGTCAAAAGGGCTCCCCAATACTTGCAGGATTTTCATTATCATCAGGCCACATCAACTCAACCATCCCAATCTTCTCTTAAGACAAAGCCTCTAAGTTCTGCAGGCAATACCTTTTCCCTTTCTAACACTATCTTATCATAAATTATCACCTCAGTTTAAAGAATTTACAACCTCCATTTGCACACACTTTGAACCTATTACCTTTCATCAAGCAGTGAGTGATCCTAATTGGCGTAAGGCAATAGATTCAGAAATAGAGGCCCTTGAGTTGAATAGAACCTGGACTCTCACTGATCTTCCACCAGGAAAGGTAGCAATTGGGTGCAAATGTGTGTATAATATGAAATATAATTCAGATGGAAGCATTGAAAGGCACAAAGCAAGACTTGTATCCAAAGGATATGCACAACGAGAAGGGATAGACTACAATGAGACTTTCTCACCTGTTACAAAACTGGTAACTGTTAAATGCTTGTTGGCTATAGCAGCAGTTCAAAATTGGCATTTAAAACAATTTGATGTAAGCAAGCTTTCCTACATGAGGTGTTACATGAAGAGGTCTACATGTAAAAACCTCCTGGATACATAAAAGGAGCTCATAATCAGGTTTGCAGGCTATTGAAAAGCATATTTGGCCTGAAACAAGCCTCAAAGAAGTGGTATTCCACATTCTCTGCAGCACTTATCCAGTTTGGTTTTTCTCAGTCCAAAGCTGACTATATCCTTTTCACTATAACAATAAATCATTCCTTTACATCCTTACTTGTCTATGTAGACGACATTGTCTTAGCCGGCTCCAATTTGGAACAAATAGATACAGTTCAGAGATTTCTCAGTAGTAAATTCAGAATTAAAGCATTGGGTGATTTGAAATATTTTCTTGGTCTTGAGGTTGCAAGATCAAATAAGGGAATTGCCATCTCTCAACGCAAATATACCTTAGACTTGTTGGCTGATGCAAGTCTGTTTGGGGCTAAACCAGTTAAACTACCTATGGACTAGAACTTGGAGTTAGGAAAGGACACATTAGTGGCACTACTCGATCCCACAATTTAAAGGAAATTAATTGGGAAATTGATGTATCTATCCCTGACTAGACCTGATATATGCTATGCCATTAAAAACCTTAGCCAATATATGGAAGCTCCTTCTTACACACATCTTGTTGCAGCACACAAAGTAATCAAATATCTCACACTGGCACCATGACAAAGTCTCTCATTTCCATTATCATCCTCATTAACCTTTCGAGCATTTTGTGATTCTAATTGGGCAGCTTGTCCTGATTCTCGAAGGTCCATTACTGGCTATTGTATATTTTTTGGGGATTCACTAATCTCTTGGAAGTCCAAGAAACAAAGTGTAGTATCTCGATCATTTGCTGAAGCAAAATACAGGTCAATGGCCAGCACATGTTGTGAAATCACATGGTTAAAATATATTAAGAAGGATTTTCAAATCCATCATTCCCAACCAGTTACCTTGTATAGTGATAACCAGACAGCATTACACATTGCCTCCAACCTAGTGTTCCATGAAAAAACTAAACACATCAAGCTGGATTGTCATCTAATTAGAGATCAAATCGAAGCTAGCCACATCTCCACATCTTACATTCATACTCAGTCATAACTTGCTGACATGTTCACCAAGGCCTTTCCTCTATCACTTTGAAGTTACATTTGTCAAAGATGGGAATAGAAAATATCTATTCTCCATCTTGAAGGGGACTATTAAAGCTCGTGATGTATATATGTATATACATTGTACATTATAGTGAGGTAGTTAGTATAATTCTGCATCATCTAGGTGTAATACCAGCTCGTATTTGTTGTAGCACCATTGCACATGGTTAGATGGATAATTATTCTTTCAGTTGTATAGTTTTTTAGGATATCCCTTTTACTCATTTTACCCCTTTTCTTACCTTATATATTTGCACATGTACTATAGTTATTGAATAAGAAGAATTTCTGGATCACTCAAAATATCTCATCTTCTTCATTTAGCATTGTTTACTTACAACAGATATGTGCCAGATGAAGAGGTTTCCCAGATTTTGGAGCATTATCACATGTCAGCATATGCTGGACATTTTGGGCATCTAAGATAGCAGCTAAAATTTTGCAATCAGGTTTCTAATGGTCATCTCTATTTAAAGATGCCCGTCGACATCTGCAAAATTGTAAACAATGCTAGCGTTGAAAAATATCTCAAACTAGAATGAAATGCCTACTTGACTCTATTTTATCTAAATATGTTGTCAAATATCATTTTTCTATACCTTATCATCCTCAAACAAGTGGCCAAGTTTAGGTATCAAAAAGGAATTTAAGAGGAACCTTGAGATGATAATGAATGCTTCGCGAACTTATTGGTCTAAAAAATTAGATAATGCACTATGGGTATATTGAAATGCTTTCAAAACACCAATAAGTATGTTACCATATTTTATTTTGTTTGGAAAAACATGTCATCTTTCAGTGGAGTTAGGACATCGAGTATATTGGGCAATGAAAAAGTTAAATCTTGATATGCAAGCTGTTGGAGAAAAGAGATTGTTATAGCTATATGAATTGGTCAAGTTCTGGATGGATATTTATGAGAACCCAAATATATACAAAGAAAGAACAAAGAGATTGTATGATAAATTCAACAGCAAGAGTTTGTACCAGGACAAAAGGTGTTATTGTTTAATTCTAGAATGAAGCTTTTTTCTTGGAAAACTACGGACCTTTTGTTTAATAGTTCTACACTCATCGATCAAGTGACTGTGGTCATTGTAGAAGTTCTAAAAGCATTTTTGATCTTGCTAGCGAGTGAACTCTTCAATTTTCTTGGTCGCCTTACCTCTTTGTAGTTTCTTATTTCATTGAGATTCTAATCAATCTTAATCGTTCGTGGAGTACGCAAAATGTGAAAGTTTTGATATAGAATTTTCGAGCTCTCCTTTGAAAATTTTGATATCATATTCAGATGCATTTTCTTCAAATGTTAAGGGAGCGGGTCTTCAATTTTTCTCTTGATGCTCATTGATTCTTTTTCTTCGCAAAACTCTCTAGTTGCGCTAATAACCTCCTCGAAGTTTATGTATTCCTCATGTTGCCTTAGTAACTCAACCATTGACCTTGGAGACTACTTAGACAATAATGTCTTAAAATCGTGATTTCTAAGAATCTAAGACGATTGGCAAGAGAAGTGACAACAAAAGGCATTTTACGATTTTTTATTCCAAAGGTCGCCCTGTTGAATCGTGCGATATATTCCATTAAAGGATAGACTAATGGACTTTACCCTATATCACTTGCATAAGCCCGATTTATATATTCTTCTTTCAAGCACTGCTCGAGAAATAAATAACACACTTGTTAGCAAAATCATTGGAGAAGGAATAGACCATGGGGGCAATGCATCGTACCACTCTCCAGTGTCGTCTCTCAGTATGATTGGGAAGGCTCTGCATCCTATCACTTTAGGTATCCTATAAATTCTTATAAGTGTTGGAAATATTGAATAAAAATCAGTTTCATCCGTTCATCCGTTTGAATTTCATCTGTTTCATCTCTTCAATGCTATAACTCCTCATTCAATGCATTAAAGAGTTGGCTCCTCCTCTATGGGTATAAATAGAAGAGCTCTCGATTGGAAGAAACACAGTGAACACAACAAACACAATAAAGAAAAAAAATACAGTTTCCTCCTCCTTCATTTCCAGCAGCCTCTGTTTTTATTCATTTTCTTCATTTGCTAAAGTTCTTTGAGAGATAGACACATCTAGTTCGTAGGCGGTTAACGTAGTGCAGCGTGAACCGATAACCGATTGTATCTTGGGAATCGAACACCGATCAAAACCTCTTGCACTCCGGTGAGGCGGCGAATTCGATTTAAGGAAATCGTGTAAACACGGGCCTTCGGTTTTGATTGATCTACTTTGATTCTCCAATATTTACCCACAAGCTTAAATCGAATTTTTTGGTGAATCAAATTCTTTTTCTTTGTTCATATGTTTCTGTGTTCATGAGTTTCTGAAGAAAAAAAAAACTTCCAGTTCGTGTTATTTTTTTTTATCAATCACGTTTTTTTTTTCTCCCTTAGTGTTGTACACCATTTAC
>CAIGRF010021773.1:8677-20484 GCA_903798235.1 Fraxinus ornus
GTGTCATTCTCCAAATTTGGTGTTACCTTTGTGGTGTTGGATTAAGTTTTCTGAGCCTAAAGAAAAGGGGAAACATTGTTTTAATTTTAACTTGTTCTTCTTCAATTCTTTGATTTTCTATTATTAGTTTTCTTGATTCTTACTAATTAATTTGTTTTTGTTCAAACATAGGTGGAATCAAGTTCAACAGATACTCTTATAAATTCTGGCACTGTGATTGTTAGGTGAAACTACAAACGAGGATAACCTGTACATCAAGTACTTGAAACATAATTTCTCATGAAGCACCTATTTGGAGAACTCCATGTTGCTTGGAAAGAGATGTATTTCATACAAATTTAATGTTCTAAATTTAAGAGAAAAAAATTTCATGGATCGCGTGGGCCATCAAACGACTGACTCTTCCTCAAATTCCAATGAAGACCGTCGTGGATGCTGCGTAGGAAGTCATTGGTCGAATCAACTTGACATGCGGTTGGAACGGGCCAAGGTGCCATGCTGCACACAAGGGCGTCGCCCGGTCCCAATTGTTTCCGGTCCTTGCCATCAAAGGACACCCAAGCATGACTTCTGCTATTGAAGGGTACAACGACTCGAACTGTCACGTGCTCGGGCAATATCAGAGGCCGAAAGGATAGAGAGTGTGGGCAGATTGGTGTAAACAGGATGCCGGGAACCTGAAAATCAATCGAAATTATCAATTGCATGTTTGGCAAAGCTTATAATTGCAACTGTTACTTAATTTTTAACCCCTTATTTCTTGGGACCCACTGTTTATAAACACTTAAAAGCTTCAGCAAGCAAGCGCAAGAATCAAAGGGAGGGTCTAACCGAGCATTAATATCAAGAGAATTACTTAAAACTACAGTTTTTAAGCTTTGCAAACAGGCTCAAAATGACCGGTGGTTCAAGACGTACCTGAGGATGAACCATTGATCCTCCAGCTGCCAGGGAATATGCTGTGCTCCCGGACGGCGTTGATAATATTAAACCATCTCCTTGTACACAAGTGACAAAAGAGTTGTCACAATAGCATTCCAGATTTGTGAGGAACGATGAAATTCCACGGTCAATTGTAACTTCGTTCAGGACAAGCATTGGTCCTTCACTCTCGTATTCACTTTTAGCTGAATCCCGAATGATATGGCACTGCAATCGATGTCTTAACGTAATACTAATGGGACCGCGAAGGATAGAATTAAGATACTCACGGTAATGCTCACTGTCTGATTTTATGTTAAAGATATGTCCATAAGAAAGAAATGTAAATTTGGTGATCCAACTTGAAATTTTGCTGAAAGTTCAGTGACGATCATTGCTGAAAGTACTTTAATGTGTACATGAAAAATAAGAATCCCTTTACAGGAAGAATGAGGATACGGAATGGGGTCATGAAGCCAAGAGAACCTAAAGAGAATGGGACGACGGGAGGAACTGGCCCTTTGAACCTCGATGCAGCCTGCAAATACAGAAGCCAGTAGTATCATAGTAGCCAGACCCAAAGTATAATACTATAATTATTCCAGAAATGAAAAGAAAAATCAATTATGCTGAAGAAGACAAAACAGTTTACATACCCAAAGAACGGTTCCATCTCCACCCAGAGTCACGACAAGGTCAACTTTCGTATGCAGAAGCAGCATTTCCTTGTCTTCGCGAATCCAGATAATGATAACAATGAAACAGAAACAAATTTTAAACAAACACAATAAAACATCTCCTTTTTCTAAGTCTTTTAACAGAGGAAAAATTCTCACAGCTTACCATCTTGCCAGGTTTGTACGAAGTTGTAGTACGATGACTCTGTCAAAAGTTCAGTTTTAACTCGTGGCTCCACAAAGATATTCAACTTTTTCTGCTCTTTTAACCATCTAGGACGGAAAAACAGGAATAATAAGTCAAACAAGTTTCACAGCCAATTAAGAAAAATTATAGCAAGGACACATGAGGAAATAAGCATGCCGCCAGTGGCAACAGTGCTCAACTCCAGAAAGAAATTTAACACAAAAATCTAAGATATGGAATGAAACTTAGAGATGCATGCGACTAATTCCTCAAACTTTGGCCCATGAACTTTAATGTCAATTTTTAAACTAGACATAAAATAAATCAAATTAGATGTACATCGGCTCCTCAGCATCGGATAAATAAATAATTTGCTTGTATCAGAAAGCACTCCAAACTCCAAAGTGATGCTAAAGAAGAATTCTCTGATATGGATAATACATAACAAAAGAAAAGGTACAATATACAATAAAAATTGACAGAAAAGTCCCCAAAAAACATGTTACTGAATTATAGAACAAAACTTTCAAAGAACAGAGGCAATTTTACGCAAAAAGCAATCCAACTAAACTATGGTGTAGCAGTTGTGACTTATAAGGCCCTTGTAACAGGGATGAGATCAATTATTCGTAAACCCCACTTGTGAAGTCAAGTCACTGATCATTCTTATGGAGAATCACCATATCAATTATGCAAATCTGAAAATGGGTAAAGAAGTAATGAAAAACATCTTCACTTCTGTGAAAAGATGAGTTTCAGATATTAACCATGAACCCATTCTTACCAAGTATCTTCTCAAATATATCAAAATTGAAGGCAGGACAATCAATTTAAGAGGAAAATAAAAATAAATTTTGAACACCTTACAATCTTTAACCATCCTACCTAACCATTTCGAAACACAGAATTCGTACAGAAGTTGAATTGGGCTTGGTCAATATAAGCACAGTGCATGGGGGAGATTCCCACTTCAAAGAAATCTGAAAAAGAAAAAGTTCGTTTATAGGGTATTACTGAAATCTGAGTCATAAGAACATCAAACCATTAAGATAATAAAATTAAATGCAAATGGAATGAGACTTCAAAGTAACACCAGACAAAACTTCAAAAGCTCGATAGCAATAGTTATACCTGTTTACTGCTACGTTCTGCAGTTGTTATATTACCCTTTTCAAAAGAGACAATGTCATGTTTGTGTCGATCACTTTTTTCACCGTTGCAACACCATGATAGTTTAAATGATGCCTGTCTCCAGAAATCAATATTATTGTTTCTATTGATCGACTAGCCAATAATAAAATATCAATTGAAAATCCTATTTCACAACATCTTTTTTTTTTTTTTAAATATAACCAGGGATTTAGAAAACTATTTCATTGCAGTAATATCAACAAAAATAAAAAAGAAAGCTGCATAAACCTACCCAACAACACAGTACTTTACGACATTATTGATTAAATTCTTTGCTGTACTCAAACCTCATTGCCAATAAAATAAAGATCTACAAGGGCCTCTTCTCTAATTTTTCTTTCTTAAATTCAATCAATTCCACTCTTCCCCCATTCTCTAATTTCCATTTTTATACCACTTACAATCGCCTATGCAAGAACGGCAGTAACCATTTTGAGATTTGCAGAGTTATAAAGAATTGGTGAACAGTTATAAATGAAGATAAGCACTGAATAAATCAATATGGCTATAAGCTGCGAGTCAACCAATGACTTACCTTCCTCATCATTCTATTCTGGACTCCACTTGAGGTAGAATCAGGTTCACCATCTCGAAGAACCTCGTGAGCACAAATATCATCTTTTCCACTACACAACTCACATTGTTCACCAGTTTCATTGGACAACACAGTTCGGTCTACCAAATTTTCTGCTCTCACATCATTTAACTCACTGCAATGCCCTCCAGATGACAGCACTGAAACAAGCCATTCTATTACTCACAAGAGGATACTTAATAAAAGTACGACATTTTATCGAACATGTAAAAATAAAGTGAAAAGAGAAAAACTACACAAATTTCAGGAAAAGTGAAGAATAAAACTATTTTCGGACCTTCTGATTCTTGGATACACAAATCACATAAGGTAGTATTAAACTTAAGGACCACATCATTATTAACTGATGCATTCATATTATTGAGTACATCTACATGATAAATGTCCTCATGTAAAACATAGAAGATTGTATGGAAGCTATCGACAAAAACCTTCCACCCGTTCTTTAACCTCAGCCAATTGGCTAAGCTGCATAACTCACTGTGTATTCTTGCTTCGCTGAAAATGTTTGGAACTCCCTTTGCTTTGCACACAACTTATGTGGTTTCAAACCAAGCTTGACTTTGAACTGCTCTGAGAGCAGATTGATTTTGCCCATGTATGCACAGGAGTTTGCACGCTTGGATATTTAAGCATTCGTGCATTTTTAAGTCTTACTTGTGTAAATAGACAAACGATTCCCGATGCTGAATTCTATGAAAACAATAAATTTAGCATGCCAATATATCAAGGGTCAACAAAATGACATTAGCAAAGAATCCACTTGTTCTTAAAGAAAAATCCAGTCCAACATAACATTATCAAACATCAAAAATTAGACACTAATGATAATAACTACTTTTATTATCCATACTTTTGCAATACTGAAAATGAGGAGTGGTTATACAATTTTGACCAAAATCCCCCCAACCACACCTCACAAGAACCATCCATTCATCAAAATGAACTGGTAGTCTCAAACAATATTCCTTAATAGGTGTGACTCAACCCAGTATCGGCCTGTATTGTCTTAAATTTTACATGTAGGTAGTTCAACTCCCGAAGAAAATCCCACCAACATCAATATGCAAATTTAGGCTTTGATCAGTGAAATTAAAATCACATACACAAATGCTACAAAGAATCCAATATTCAATAGACAAGTGCATCAATTGGTATATGGTAAACTTAGAAAGTACACAGAATTAAATGAACCTTGGTTCTCCAAATGCATATTACGTGCCCTCTCCAATTCATATTTACGCTTCCATTCAGCAGCCTCAGCTTGAGCAGAAGCCTTTCCTTCAGTAACTCTACGCAATGCCTTTGCAACAGCTAAAAACATGAAGAAAATTGTGTTTTAAGTAACAGATTGTGCATCAAACTCTGACCGCAGAAAATAGTTCTAAAGATGAAGGATTGAGTAGGACGTACTTCTCAAAGCCTCAGAGAACTCAATGAGATGATCATCAATTCCCTGAACAAGAGGCTGTTGAATAAGTTCCTCGACGGCTTTTTCTGAGCTTCGTTGCGAGAAACAGTCACTAAAACCGTTCTCTGCTGGTGAAACACTAGAATTTCCCTGTTAGTTAGCATGTTAGTCTTCAAAAAATATTTTTTCTACTTCAGTTGACATGATGCGTGTTATTAAGGTCTAGCAAGATTGATAAATAGAAAAATGGAGGAACGATGCAGTGATAAATAGCAAGTCAAAGAAATCTTTATTCATTTCTGGCATAGAAGAACAGAATGAATATATTGATTCAGTTGAGTGCAGTATAATTCATATCTAGATATATTAAGGAAATTAGAATCATAATTTAGGCCTTTGCTAATACTCCACAACATGGGTCACTAGTTCTGTATTGAAATATTACTCAAACTTTTAAGACAAAATGCAATAGAAAGAAGGATGTCAAATCCAAATGAACAAAGTATCAATATCATAGAATTTAGAGTACGGTATCTAAAACAATGAAATCAACGCTATCCAACATCTTTGTTTCAAAATAGCTTGATTGCCTATTCATATTAAGAAGGGGTTAACCTTGTATACAAGCCCTCCACTATATATGGAGATTCCATTTTAATAACATCTCTTCTACAATGCACAAACAAGATATATCTCAAATAACAAATCTATTATATCATTCAAAAGTCGATAGATTCCAATCTCAAAATTCATTATCAGCAATAATTCTGCATTAATTGACATACAAAAACATCTCTCATTTTTTCTCTTTTAGCATCTATCAACTGTGTATTTTGCCAATGGTACCAAACCATACAAAATGCATTAGTATCCATGTCAGTGAACCTAAAGCTAATATTATCTGCGCCCAAACAGTTGAGAGTTCTCAAAGATTCGACAAAATGTGTCTCACCAGTTTCCTTTCTATCTATAAACTCTAATTTCTACTCATATCACAATTTATTTCCATGCCATAAAGGTGGAATTTTCAAGTTTGAACAGAATTTCCTAGACATGTTACTTAATTTCGGGGAGGAAAAAAAAGTGATCATCGATAGACACGTGAACAAAATTATAAACCCCTTCACTCATGCCCTATCCCTGGTGAAGAAAAAAATAATCATCAAAAAAATCCTCATAATCCACAAATATTGGGAAAAATTAGAGTTAAAACGGCTTGTTTCCTTCTTATCTGACAAAAAAAAAAAATACAGGAAATTAAGAACAAAATGAAAAAAAATAATTCAGCTAGCATAAACTCTGATAGAATAATAAATCAATGGAGCAAGAAACAAAAAGTTCACTATTGATTGACTAAAATGAACCCCAAGCAAAAAAATCTGAAATGCCCAAAATATCAAGAATTGTATTGAAATTAATTAAAGACACATACATGGTGGGTGCTGTTATTGCTTGGAGTCATGGGGTGGTTCTCTCTCTTCTGCATGTATGTGTATATATATATAGAGAGAGACAGAGAGAGAAAAGTGAAGCTTTTCCACGATTATGGCAAAACTAGATCAAGAAATGGAAGTCAAATGAAATGGGAGGAGTTGTATGTATATATAATCATCATTTGTTATTTGTTAATGTGAAATTGAAATGGGGACAATGGGGATTGGGGAGTGATTTGGTGAGGGCTTAGAGAGAGAATAGAAGAGAAGGTGTTCTAGAGAGAGAAGAGAGGGTATGGTGGGTCACATTAGACGTGTAGGTAGATTTGTGCAGACACGGAAGCAGATTAGGAATGATATAAATTTTGGTTGTATGCCACTTTTATTTTGCATTTTGTCACTACTTACATCACATGGTCAACTCTTTCATAGGTAAAAAGGAGATTTGCAATCACGGTACGAAAATTTTCATTTTATCTAGAACTTAATCCAAATGTTTTATTTATGCCATTAACAATATCAATCTTTCAAAAATTCGCACTCATAGTTCAAATAGATGGAAACCATTAGTTCATCTGTTAGTTGACCTAAAGCCCACGATTTGACCAAAATGTTAACTATTTTTTAAAGGGTAAAAGGCTAACTTTATATTTTTCATAAAAAATAATTAAAGCAAAAAAAAAGTCGAAAGCAATAAGTTATCTTCTTTAAAAGTTTGGTACCATGAATGGTACAAAAAAAAGGGTTTGAATCAAGTCTGAGACAAAATGAAAGTTTTGATATCATGGCTGCAATTCTCCCTAAGTAAAATAATAATGAATAAACTTTGAGATTTTATGAGTACCAAATTTTGGCAAGGGCAACAAGAAGTGAAGATATTTGAGGGTTCGCATCTACTCGACTCAACTTGACTTGAATAAGGTAGTTCATCTGAAAATAATGTTTTAAAGCTCAATTGGGTGTGCATTGAAGTGGACGAAATCATTTTTCGATCATGATTTTTAAGAAAGTAAAAATTAATTTTTTGAAATGTAAATTTACGGACCAGTTTTGAATCGTATCACAAGTTTCACGATTGAACTTGTCAAATCCAATTTTATACTATTTATATGAGTTATCAGAACAATTGGATTCGGTTAAGCTAGTCTGGTAATTAGTTGATGGAAAAAGTTCGAGTTCAGTATACCCTTTTTTTAGCAAGAATATATTGATTCATTAAAGCTAACCCTTTGAATCTAATATAAGCCGGATCGGCCCTAAGATTTTATTGCCCCGTGTGACATTTTAAAATAGTGTCCCTTCTATGTAACTAAAAAAAATTAGCTGTACCAATAAAAAAGGCTTAATAGCACAAAATGTTCATACGTTTGGATTGTTGTGTGCAAAACGTCCTTATGTTTAATTTTTTTACATTTTCACCCTTATTTCCACGTTTCATTGCGAAAACAGTCATTTTCACCAATTTTGAATGTAAAATGACCAATATACCCTAGAATTTAAATAAAAACAAAAAAATAGAAAAATAAATTGCAATTATACACCCAAACTTTTTAAAAAGTGCAAATCAGTCCAATAAATTTATTTTTCTATTTTTCTTTTATTTTTGTTTTTATTCAAATTGTAGGGTATATTGGTCATTTTACCTTCAAAATTGGTAAAAATAACGGTTTTCGCAATGAAACGTGAAAATATGGGTAAAATGCAAAATTTGAAACATAATGACGTTTTGCACACAACAAGCCAAACGTAGGGACATTTTGTGCTATTAAGCCAATAAAAAAAAATTAAAATAGTGTTCCTTTCATATAACAAAAACTTACCCTTCTAAAAAAAATCACAAAATAACAATTAACAAGTGAACGATCGGTGCCAATAAAAATGACGATGTTACGATGTAGATTGTATTATTGTAGAGTAAGCATCAAAGACTTGACGTAGAGTTTTTCTCTTCTCTATTTAATTGTTCTTCATGGGTTAAATGGTTGGAGAGAGAGAAATGGTGAAAAGAGATACGAGGTTAGTTTTTCACTCTTCACTTCAATCATTTGTATTTTCGGTTACTTATTATTTTGTTAGGTTGATAATTGGTTAATGAAAGTAATTGAACATTTGATATTGGAATCGTAAAATAGATAGATTAAAATATTATTTTTTTCGAAAGCAATACAGTTTAAAATTAGAAGAAAAAAATTAGTACTTTTTTATTTATCAAAAAAGATAAAATATATATATACATATATGTGTATATACATTACTCTTTTTTGATGAATATCGTGGCATTTAACTTAACATAATAATAAACATTTAAAATTAATAAAACATTTCAACTATATAATTATATATACGCCTATAAAAGAATTTTAGTGCCGTTATAATGTTGATGCTCTGTGCGGTCGTTCAACTCGTACACCAGCAAGAACACCTCTAAATATAAGTTTACAGATCGAATTTTGAATCATTTTCCAATTTTCCAGATTTTCGATTCTTAAACAACTTGTGTGAGTTGGTGGAATAATTAAGCTGGACTAAATGCCTGTTTGAGTCCCATTATTAGGAAAATTTTATTTTGAAATAGTGATTTTTTGAAAAATGCGTGGGTAAAAAATAAGAATTTTTTTTTTAATTTACATGTAAAATTATTTTATAAAAAAATATGTGGTTGAAAATCAGTTTTGAAAAGAATTGGGGCCAAGGCCCAAGGGGCTAAGTTAGTTTAGCAAATGACCGAAGGAAAGAATATATACCTTGTTAGAAAGTATTTGTTAAGAAGTTAGCTTACTTAACAAGAATAATAGTGCTCTATTAAAGTAACCCTTCGAATTTAAAATAAATTTATGGGTTGAATTGTGAATCATTAATTTATTTATTTTTAATTGAACTGGCATATTAATTTTGATTCCACTTATCATGATAATGTAGATTAGATTATTAGATGAATAATTCTATAGGTACGGGGAATTATTGGCAAGAATGATATAGGTGTTGCGTTGACAGTACCTGTATGGTACATTTTTCTGTGTCGATTGTATCAAAAATCAATGAAAAACTATTAAGTGTGTTTCTGTAAAAATTCTGTCAAATTTTTTTTTGTCCTTGTTTAACAACCATTATTTAAAAATAATTTTTAACAACCATTATTTAAAAATATTTTTTTAAAATAAGTTGAATCTGAATAATTTGTCCTTGTTTAACAACCATTATTTAAAAATATTTTTTTTCTGCGTACTCATTGTTAATCACACATTCACATAATAAAATATTTTACACATAGATTCAAAACGTTTATCTACTTTTTAACCATACATTCTTCTAAAAATTGTTATTCAAAACATTTTTTTTAAAAACAATGGTTGTCAAGAAGGGCTAAAGTAAATGATTTTTCAAACTTGATGAAATAGTTTTGAGCATGATTTGAAAATGTCGCAGTCAAACTTTAACTACCATCTTGATCTTCTACTACCTTTTATTTTATTAAAAATAAAAAAAGTCGTGTGGGCTTAAATGTATGAATAGTTCAAGTCGAGCAACTCATTAAAATAAGGGAGAATTGCAATTGGTATCCCAAACCTTTCAAAATATTGTAGGCTACATGCAAAACTTTCATTTTTGCGTTTGGGATCCCATACCTTTAATAGTTATGGCAGATGGAGGATACGTGGACGGAATCATGACATTCATCCTCTAGTTGACCAAGAAATTCAATTTTTGAATCATTTTGACCATTTAAATGAAGGGCAAAATGGTTAGATTGCTATTTCAAAAACAAAAATCTTTCATCATCTCATCTAATTCCAACCAAAATATACCCACCTCTGTCGTCGGCAACTGCCACACACCGCGTTGCCGCATCAGTAACCCTCACCAACACCACTGCAAACAACCAACATCGTTGCCCCACTCCACCCAATCAAGACTCAACGAACCTAGTTCTTCCAAATCCTTCTCAATAGTTTCCACATCATGCTATTCAGAATCAATAACTTTTCGATTACATGCCCGCATAACGATCAAGGACATTGGGACACGGATAGAGATTTGGGTTCCCTTCAAAGCTTTAGTTTGGAAAGGTAATGAAGTGGCCACCAACACGAATTGCCCCATGCAATTTATTATAAGCAACGCTAAACTTTAACAAAAAGTCAAGGTCAACTAAAGAAAGAGGTATCGTCTCATTCATACCATTGTGGGATAAATCTAAAGTTTTTAACTTTGTCATATCGAAAAGTTCACTTGGGATGGATCCTGACAAATTGACCCCAGATGCAAATTGAAATGTTTGAATATAGGTCACAATGTTTTAAAAGGTTTTGAACCCTAGCTGCAATTAAAATAAGAAAGAGAAGAGAAGCCTTCCTACTAATTGTAGCCCATTTTTTTTTTCATAAAAATGAATTTTATAAGTGAATTTTTGAATAATGTATAGTTAAAAATAAGGAATAATTTTATGTTTAAGTGTAAAATTATTTTATTAAAAAAATACACTATTAAAATTGAGGTAAAGCTTGAAGATAAGTTTTGTACTCTATTAATTCTCATTCCTCCTAGTCGGGTTGGCACCGGCTATTATTAATGAACATCTATATTATACAATTTATCACTCACCATAGGCATAGGGGGATAGGATAGCCTTACATGCCTATCTATTCTCCAACTTTTAGCCAACTGCTACTAGATTAGACTCAACTGATCTATGATCATAGTTCATCGTTAGTTCTTTTGACATAAAATTCTTAGCCAAGAGGTAAGATTATTTATTTATTTGTTTATACGAATATCTTCATCAGAGGCGGACCGATGAAATTTTTCAGGTGCATGCGGTATTAGCAAACGTACAAAAAATAACAATATTATAATACAACCATAATGCTAAAAATGAAATATCTTACAATCGTTCTTTACTAATTTCATACTTTATTTTTATACAATCACTTCATTATCAATCTTTAAAAATATATTTTTCTCTACATGATCTAAACTTTGCATTTAATGTGAGCTTGATTATGTGAACTATTATACATGAATAACAAGCCTCTTTTTTATCTTTTCAATACATGAATCCTTCACCAATGAATGAGTCATTTCCACCTTGTTTCCCACTATTTGTTTTGAAAAGATAGCAATACAAGCAAAAAAATGTCCCACACTATACTCCAATCAACTACCAAACTCGTTAAATCAATAAGGATTGAATCGTCTAGATTCCTTTTCTCCAAATTGCCTTTTCTTAAATTCATGGTTAAGAGGCTCATAAAGATTAAAAATGTTAGCATTGTAATTCAAGACTAGAGTCCTTAATCCAAGATTGGTGAAAAGTTGTACAGCATCAAAATCGTGTCCATTCGATATCTCTTGATTCTCCTTATCAACATTTTCCACGTCCTCATCATCAAGA
>CAIGRF010021778.1:5562-17630 GCA_903798235.1 Fraxinus ornus
CAAATTTTTTGGTTTCCTAATTCCAATCAAACATCTATGTAAACAAATCTCTACACTTTATAAACTCTAGCAGACGTCCAGAACGCCCCCCCCCGCCCAGCCCAGCCCAGCCCATCTTCATTCTTTATTATTTTACTCTTAGAATCATGACTTGTAACTAAAATCTTACACTTGGTCGAAGGAAATTGACGCATCAAAACAACATATTGTGAGATTTAAATAGTTGTTCTTATTGTTTCATTCTTATTTTGCATATTGAATATTCTTTTGCACTTATTTCCATGATTGTTATGTTTAATTATTAGGATGCCTACTAGTTTGTTATTCGTTACAATCTACCGCAAAGTTAAATATCAAATCTGTAATTGTTTGATTCCTTTAACTTGTGAAAGATTAGGATTTGATAATTTTCTGTGATGGAGGTTATTGAATTTTAAGAAGAATGTTTAAATAGATTGAATGCACCCGCTGATATTTGTGTTATTTAGTTCATTGATTTATCTATTGTGTAAAACTGTTATTAAATTGAATCTTGAGCGCTGGTCTGTGATTATTTAATAATTAGGGTTAATTAAAACGCTAGTTTCTAACTAATTAAAATTAAGGAGAGATATTAAAATTATTCCAACGGTGGATGTGGACTTAGACCAATGTTAGTCTTTTGATTATTTTCGTTAATTTAATTTTCATTGTTATTAATTGCGTCATTTACAATTATTTGCACACAAAAACCTCATAATCATTGTACGAAGTATAAAATATTGAATTACACTCTTTGTGAGATCGACCCTTACTTCTACTACTACATTAGTTTTTGAGGTTAAGGTATTATTTTTGGGTGCTTACAACCGCACACAACACTCATCTAAGAAAATTGATTTGTCAGATAAAGCTACTATTAGTACAATTCGACACTCAATAAATTAAATGGTTCTCATGGAAACGATATTCGAATCTTCAACTTTTCACTTTATTAGTTTTTTGATATTTTCACATCATCTAGGCTTTGACAGCCTCGAGTTGGGCTCAAAACTTCCATGGTTTGACACAAACTAACAACTCAGCCCATATTGATATTTGTGTTGATCGTCCCCACATGACACAATAATTTTCCATTAAAAGTGAAAAAAATAAAACTCCAATGCTCCCAAAAAGAAACATATCGATAATCACAATTTTATTAAAGTGGAGTGGGTTGACGTGATTGGACATGGACAAATCCACGTTTTGTGATGACATTGCACGATATAGTACTCCAAAAAGGATCGTATTGGTCCAAGTATCCTTAGCCAACTATTCATGTAAGAGCCCAACTGTCACAAGCAGTATTTGTAAATAACATTTTCGATGATAAATATCATATTGATAATAACTTTGTTATTGATTTTATACGATAAAATGTAGGAGTAATTAACCTAAATATTTGTTTTTAGAAAATACTATTATTGATTTTATATAATGAATTTTTTAAAGGCAGTTGCAAATTGCCAAACAATGTCACTGAGGGCACTGTTGATATTTAATGTTGATGTAGGGGCAATTTTAGCAACACGTATTGCTGAGGCATCATGGGCTTTTTGGTGGGTCCGAGCTATCTTTTTCGCTTTATGGCCCTTCCCTTTTATCGGCCTATCCAATTTATCTGGACATTTTTTTTCCAGCAATTTTCTTATTCTGAATTTTTTTTTTCTCAAAATAAAATTAATATCGCGCTCTAAAAATTCTATTATGCCCTTATTTGGTAGAGATTAAAATTAAATTTTTAAGTTTTCTTGATAAAACTACTAAAATGTGTGATCGAAAAGCTACGAGTCTTATAAAATATGTAATTACAATTAATTGTTGATTTTGACTTTGACTTTGATAAGAAATTAGATTATGATTTCTATATGTTGAAAGAAAAATTTCTTCAATTTTATTATAATTATTTATAATATATAGAATGTACAAATTGATAAAAAAAAAATAAGTAATAAAAATATATTCGTTACATCAAGACTTGATAATATGTTAGACAAAAATCCTAATTTTTTAAAATATCCTTTAATATATTTATAGTTTACATTACAAACAAATAATATAAGTTTAAGAACATTACTACACTTTTTATTGAGCTAAAACAAACACAAATGCAAGTATGAAAAGTAGAGGGCTCAAATTCGCATCGCAAGCATCCGTTCATCATCTTTACCTATTTAGGATCAATCTCATTACAGATAAGGATTCACATTAAGGAAACCATATGGTCTAGAACTCGATTACGATCTTAGAATCATATCATATTCTAGTGAAACATATACCAATCTAGTTTCATGATACTCCTTTTGATAATTGTTGACTCAAACATTTATTTTGTGTCTCAGTTGGATTTTGCTTAGTGTACACTTTGGTGTATACCAAGTTTGACAGTTTAAAAATTTAAATATTTTTTTTCAATTATTTTTTAATAACACATCAAATGTCAAACTAAATGTACACTTTTGCATTTTTGTTCACATATTCCAATCACACAGATATAATTGCTGACAAAAGCAATAAAATCATGCAAACATTTTTCGGTCATTACAAGTCCATGACCAAAAAGTACCACACAGTAGTGGTATATCTGCAATTTAAGTGATAAATAAGGGCAATAATTCCTCTCATGTTATTCTTTTCTTTTTTTTTTGCTCTCCAACTTTTTTTTGCTTTTTTTTCATTTCGGTTTCACTTTAAATAAAATATTTGACCGTTGCTTTTCTCTCTCTACGTCTCTCTCTATATCTTTTTCTCTCTCACACACATTAACACGCTAGTGTAATCCAGCATAAACAAATTCCGGCTTCAGGTAGGAATGTCATTTCTTTCTAATCATGTTGAAATCATTTGTTTTTTGTACTTATTTTGTTCGCTACAAAGGTCTGCTGGAACTGAAGAAGTTCATGAAACATACTTTCTTGAAACAGGTTTAGTTTCTTTTTGTACATTGGTTTGTTTCTGATTTTCTTGAATTAAGCTGTGAAAACTGTATGGGTTTTCTTAATCTGGGAATTTTTTTTGAGGGATTTAAAGAATTTTGCATGTTTGTAGCTGAATTGCATGGAAACTGATACTTTTGTAATGGGTTTTTGATTTATAATTATAAACTTTGTAATTCTGGGATTAAATTATTGGGTTTCTTTTCTTTTTTAATTTATGAAAAAACTAAGTTTAATATTTTGAAATAATTGTCCAATTTCTCTCTGAATTTAGTAGTTCAGTAAACACGAGTTCAAGCTTGAGTTTATTTTCTGTCATTTTTCTTTAGTAGTTTTTGTATTTGCTTTTGTAAATGCGAGAAACTTCAGGAGATGTTTCAATTATAAAATTTACTTTTGAATCAGGCTCCTTTACTTTTTCTCTTATTTTGTCTATGTTTGTGGGTAGAGAAAAAGGAATGTGAACAAGAATTCACATGGACGACCCCAAATTTGTAGGGAACAAGTCTTAGTTTGCTGTTGTGTGCATGTCTTGGGGTGGGGGTATTATGTTTTCAACAAATTTAGGAAAGGTTTCCGCGTTAAAATACTTGATTGTCACCTTGCAATAAGTTTGATTATCTACTTTTTCTTGGTTCCAGCAATAATGGCTGATTTAATTATGTAATGAAGCAGAATGTTTTCTTTTCCAGTATGGCTTTGAACTTTTATCATACCTTTATAATGAAGACTGCTATCATATTGGTAATTATATTTACTTTTCTCCATTTAATTGTCACTCTTTAATCAACCACTTACCTTTCACTTTTACTTTATTTTCCCTTCTATCAAGGTAGTGCCTAAAATAAGTACGATCTTCCATTTTTTTTTTTGTCATGCTTAAGAAAGTGCTGGTGAAAGTATTTTCGTCTCGGTAATTTCCAGAGCAAGAATTTCAGTGTACATTTATTTTCTTATGTGAATTTTCTTCCATTATCTTAAGGTTGAGATTGTTCGAAGGTTTTGATTCAAGGAGGCGAATAGCATTTAAATATTACTTCATAAGTTCTCAAATCTTCTCTTGCTTGAGATCAAAGTTAAGAATTTTCATGGCTACTAATTTTTATCTACATCTATGTCAGTTCACAGGTTCATACAAATCTACTGAATAGTCTTATTCATTTCTTGTTTTTTCTTGCTGTATACACTTGCAGTAACTTTTCTACAGAATAGGACTCTCATACTTACTTTCTTGTCTTAACTAGCCAGAAGATTTCCTTATGAATGGGGTAGAAACATCGAGAAAAATTTGTTGTGAGTTCCATTTAGATTCTAGAATGAAAATTCCATCAAAGTCAAAAGAGTGAAGGGAAAACAGAGCTAAAGAGATGGGATGTTCTGCATCGAAGCTGGATGATGAAGAGGCCGTCCAACTTTGCAAGGATCGGAAGAGGTTCATTAAACAAGCAGTTGAATATAGGATAAAGTTTGCCTCTGGGCACATTGCTTATATCAAATCCATGAAAAGAGTTTCTGCTGCACTTCGAGAATATATTGACGGAGATGAGCCTCGTGAGTTCTTGTTAGATTCGTTCACGCCACCGCCCATAAAGAAAACAAGCCAGGGTTTCATCTCTATACCACCAACATCCTTCACTCTAAAACCAATCAAATCTGAACCTGAATCGACTTATAAAATAAATTACCTTAGGTCTGGTGGAAACCCTGCTGTGGCAGTTGAGGAAAGACCACCTCAGTCACCGGAAACTGTCCAAATCGAGGCTTACTCCCCTGTGCATCAATCTGGAATGGATAGCATTTTTGCAATGCAGTCCTCTCCCATGAGCTCGTCTTCATTCTTCCATTACTCCCCAAACAACAGACCCAATTTTCCTCCACCTTCACCTCAAACATCTCAATGGGATTTCTTCTGGAATCCCTTTTCTTCGTTAGATTACTATGGATATCCCACTAGAAGCAATCTTGATCAGACATTTTTTGATGATGATAATGATGAGTTAAGGCAAGTTCGAGAAGAAGAAGGCATACCTGAATTAGAAGAGGACTCCGAACAAGAAGAAATCGATGATGGAGAAAATACGAAAGCTGAGAGAGATTGTAAGGTTGATCTGGAATCTGACAGAGACGAAGTTATCGTGGAAGATGTTGAAGAGAGTGATGAGTGTGCTGAGTGTGATGAGTGTGACGAGTGTGATGAGTGTAACGAGTGTGACAGTGATGATGACACAGATAGCGGAACTGAAACAAAGCAACATATCCAAGGATTAGAGCCCCACGAACACCAACACATGGAAGTAGCAAAAAGTCAAAATATAGTTCAAAACAACAGTAAAGAAGCCATAGTAGCTGATTGTGAATCAAAGCCAGAAACACCGGGATTTACTGCTTATGTAAATCGAAGGCCAACTAGCATGGCAGAAGTTATTAAGGATCTTGAAGATCAGTTCATGATGGTCTGTAAATCAGCTAGTGAGGTTTCATCCATGTTGGAGGCGAGCAGGGCTCAGTACTTATCGACATATAATGATCTCACAGGTTTGATGACAGTATTCAGTTTGCATGGATGCTAATTTGTCATACATCTCTTGTTGTCTTTATTTTTTCCTTTTTAAATTTAATTACTTTATGGTAATAGAAATTCAACAACTGAAAAATCTAAACAGATTCTGAATTTTTTTCAATAAATTCTGAAAGCAATGAAATAGTTTAGAGCACATGGGGGCGAGAAAGTATCTTGAAGTTGGGGATTTCAACAATAAGCTTTTTGCAATTAAAATATATCCCCTCCAAGTAAATGCTTTCTGTTGCCGACATAAACACACTTCTATTACTTAATAGTTAATATGTGTTAGTAATAAATAGCTTCTCGACATTGACTAAATATGTAAGATGTTCCATGGAGACGTGTCCTGTCATTTGAGTATTAAGTTTACAACATGGCATTTACTTGGTCTAAATATCTTAATCCAACACCATTCGTAGTTGATGCCTGTGGAAAGAGCTATCTAACTATGTCAAAATGCTGGTACAAGTGCTTTTGTTCTGTAAGGAACTTTGAATAGAAAGGATATTGACTTAGTACCTTATAAATTTGTTTTCTAATTCAGTCAAATATTTGTTTTTACAGCAGCAAAAATGATCAATCCAATGTCTTTGTTCCGGTCGGCTTCGTCCCGATCATCCTCATCGAGATTTTTAGTCAAAGCTTCAACCTCAAGAGAAGAAGGTTGCGAAAGCAATAGTGACTTTTCTGAAGAGTCCTGCATGTATTCAGGGAGTCACCAATCAACACTGGACAGGTTATATGCCTGGGAGAAAAAACTTTACCAAGAAGTTAGGGTATGCTTCTTCAACCAAGGAACAATCTTGTACCAAATAGGAATGTATGAACATACAAACAACTAACAAGAAATAAAACACTACAGGGTACTAGTGTATGCACTTGCTGAGGAAAGATAATAACTGAATAAGTTGCATGTGACGAAAAACTTTTCCAAGGAAATCACAGTATGCCTATGCAACCATCAAACTGTCTCGAATGAGCAACTCAACTTCAATGATTATTTCAAATTAATAACAGATGTGCAAAATTCTGTGCCTGCATATATGTTTTTAAGAGTAGGAAGGTTGCGAACGTGAAGAATTGTGTTCATTGATGGCAAGTTTTCTTCATCGGCACTATTTTTATTCCTATTGTTGATACCATGGACAAAATCCCATCCTGTGTAACTTGGAGTTCGTGTTAAGGCCCTTGGTGATTTAATATCAATTCTCTTTATTTTGATTCACTTAATAATAATCTTCACAACTAAACAGGCTGGTGAACGCATTCGGATAGCATATGAAAAGAAGCGTAAACAACTGAGAAATCAAGACGTGAAAGGAGAAGACCCTTCCTCTGTAGATAAAACAAGAACAGCCATCAGAGATTTACAAACTCAGATGAAAGTTTCAATTCACTCTGTTGAAGCTGTCTCAAAGAGGATCGAAACTTTAAGGGATGAAGAACTGGAGCCTCAGCTTTTAGAATTGGTGCAAGGGTAAGTTCAAGATTCTAAAATTTTATAGGGCTTTTGGGAATAAGTGTTACCAATTTAGTTAGTCAATCCTTCATAATACTGTGTCATGTTCATTGTGAAGCTCAACCATGTTTTTTCTGGACATCTTCATTTCCTCAGTTTTGAAATCCATAAAAGGTTAAAAAAAGTCTCTCCAACCCAAGTTTTTATCCAAGTTTAAGAGATTAATGTTGTGCGGGTTTGCGGAAATAACACGGAGTGCATGCTTACTGTTGAATGCTATTGATTATTACCTACAAAACAAGCTAGGATAGTGTTAAGCCGTAAAACCGAGGAATTATTTTTCTCTAAATTCTTGATCACAGGTTGTCTAGAATGTGGCATGCAATGGCAGAAGGTCATCAATTGCAAAAGCGTACTCTAGATGAAGCTAAGATCTTACTAGCCGGAATGCCTTCAAAACTGTCAGGAACAAAGAAATACACTGTAATGTCACCTTCTTTGCCGCACCGACTAGCCCGTTCAGCAGCTATCCTCGAGATGGAGCTCAGGAATTGGAGAGCCTGTTTCGAGTCATGGATTGTTTCTCAGCGATCCTACGTGCATGCGTTGACCGGCTGGCTCTTGCGTTGTGTCCGTTCAGATGCAGACACATCAAAATTACCATTCTCTCCTTGTCGATCCTCTGGTGCCCCACCAATATTCTCTATTTGCATCCAATGGACTAGGTTTCTTGATACCGTCCGCGAGGCCCCAGTTCTTGAAGGGCTCGATTTTTTTGCAGCAGGTGTTGGTTCTCTGTACGCACAGCAGCTACGGGAAGATTCTCGAAAGAATTTGGGTGGATCAAAGAGGTTTGGAGGCGAACCCGTTGGGGGCATGGAGATGGTTGAAGTTGGACAATTTGAAGATGAAGTAATGACTGCAGAAAAAATGTCTGAAGTAGCTATTAGAGTGCTATGTGCCGGAATGTCAGTTGCAGTGAGTTCATTGACACAGTTTTCGGTTAGTTCAGCCGAAGGATATGCTGATTTGTTGCAGCAATGGGATAATCCGAAACCGAAGCAGCCACAGAATTCCAATGGGAAGGGAAGGTTATGTAGGTAGGTAGTAGGAATTTCAATGTAAATTACATATAACTTAATGTCATATATACGAGTAGATGTGGAAACCTTTTATCTTCTATTCAGTATGATTCTTTGCTGCTAATGAAAGATAAATGGTTGAGGTTTTGGGATTGGTTTAAAAGGAAGAAAATGGTTTTGCAAGAAGTTTTTTGTTTAAAATTCTTTGTAATTTACATATTTGTACTTGTAGGGATGATCGCAAACTCTTCCTATACTATCTTTGGTAGAAAAATCATTGTAATTATGAGCCTCGTATGTCCCTAAATGAAATAAATGTCTATGTATCTTTGATTGTGGCGCCCCTCGGCCCCAACCTTTCGAAAAGTAGCAAAATTCATCCCTGTTCACGATTTTCTATTGATGGATTATCATGCTATATTTAATCGCTTGATCACCATTTAGACATATTTGTGATTTATTTTTGCTTCCCAGATGTTGAAGATATGTTTAGCACATGTTATAAACGACATAAAGTCCGATAAGGTAGGAATACATTTTTATGTTTTATGCAATCTTTACGATGTTCTTTAATTGTCATGGACTTTTATATATTCGAACTCTCAAAAAGAGAAGATTTGGGGGTCGAATATGAAGGTAAGTCCAACTTTACTCGAGAGAGATTGTTGGATATATAAGATCATCAATTATCACGTAGATCATGAATTAAAAATAATAATGAGAGAGCTAAAATAGAATAATGGATGGAGCTGAATTCCTAGTATTTTAATCATCTTTTAATCATAATCTAATTTAAGTCACCGTTTTGGTCCAGAGACGGATTAATTTGCAATTACGGAAGTAGCCCTCATGCGGACTTAGACAAAGCTCCCGCGCACTTATCGATTTGATTGCATTTCTTAGAAACGCGCATCCCTCGCAATGCTTTGCCAAGTTTTTTGCAAGGCTTCGCCTCCCCCATTTGCATATCTGCATAAAACTTGGAAGATGTTATATTGGAAGCTAACATAGAATTAACAATTTGGTACTTTTACGGGTGAAATTAAGGGTCTTACAAATTAGGCCCGTGCATTTTAACTAGATCCGAACCTCCCGAATCAGGACAGGAGGTTCCGATCTGGTTCAAACAAAAATAAATTAGGAACCGAGAATCGAGATCCGATTCGGTATGGTTTTGTTCTTGGTTTCTGAACCAAAATCGTGGATACCCAGATTGAATTGAATTTTTATATAATTTTTTATTTACAATTTATAGGTTGTATAAAAAAAATACAAAATCTAAAAAATCTATTTTGGGTAATAAGTTGTCTAAAACTCTAAGGCCCCTGTTTGACTGTAAAATTTTTTCCATGGAAGTTGGAAAATTGTTTTCATCTTCCACCTTTACTCCGGTTTGATGGCATTTGCCACCCCCACCCCTCATGCGCCCATTTTTCTCCTTTTCAAGGATTTNNNNTTTTTTATTTTATTTTTTTTTTTTTAATTTTTTTTTGCAATTAAAACAAATAATATTTTTAAAAAAAAAAAAAAATTCCTTTAATGGACAATTTTCATAAAAAACGAAGCCAAATGAACACCAAAAATTCAAATTTTCAACATTTTTCAAGTGAAAAATTATACAAATTAAACACAATTAATTAACAATTCCCAAGAAAACAAGTTCTAGGCAATTCAATTCTCTGAAATTCGTTTTCTTTCCACTCAAATTCTACTCTTGCAATCAAACGGACCCTAAGAAATCAAGATTGACTTCTACTTTTTTTGTCTTTCGTCCCACATCATATTGTTGTATTTCAGAGATTATTGCTTGTTAAGTTTTACAATTTGGGCTTTTTGTGAATAAAAAAAGTTCAAACTAGATTGTGTTGTAAGTTGATGAATCAAAGTGTTCATTTATTGCAATTTGAGTGATTGTTAATCAAAGCGATCAAATTTAAGTTTTTTTTAATGCTTAACAATTGAATTAACCCGTGTTTGGTAGAGATTAAAATCAAAATTTTAGTAGATTTTAATAAAAGTTGATGAAATATATTATTGAAAATTTGTAAGTCCAATGAAATATATGGTTAAAATTAATTGTTGACTTTGATTTAAAATTTTAATTGAATTTTAGTCCAAACCGAACAGGATTCATAACTTGGGCTGTGATGTACCTTTTTAGTCGTTTAGAGTTCATTATTCTCTTTTGAAATTTAACTTCTCATTTTTTTTATTCAAACTTAGTGAGTTTAAAACGTGGATTGAATTTTTTTTATAATATTTAATTATGTATCTAACTAGTATTTTTTTGTTTCATTTCATTATTAGTATTTGATATTATAATTCTATCATCTTTTCGTGATTTTTAGTGTCCACTATTTTGCTTCTTGAAGAATTTTTTAAGCGAATCTTTCCCTTGCATGAATATTGATCAAGTAGCATCGTATTAGGTATATATATTGAAATTGCCTATATGAATTTTTTTATAAAACTTTTATAAAGAAAACCTGAACAGGAATCAACGATTAGGGTTCGGATTTGGGTTTGGTTCTAATAATTTCAAGGACCCCGAATGATTCCATTTATAATATACTCGAAATATAATGGGTGGTCCAAGTATTGAAATACCCAGACCGACCCTACAGAGGCTCATGCCTACCACAATTTTTTGAAAAAATTGCTTATGAGATTAATAAGCTGCTTTAATGCTTTTTATTGTCTTGCTAGCCATTATGATTTAAGTTAAATCATTTTTCTATTACATTATCTTAGGAGCATAAAGTTTCATAGTTTCTATTATCTTACGGCAACGTTCATAAAATGTTGCAAAAGAAAAATGACAACATTTAAAAAATGTTGCGAAAACTTAAAAATAAAAGTAAAGACAATACTTACAAAATTGATGCAAATAAATTAAAGGCAACGTTCCAAAAATGTTGGAAAAAGGTTAATAATAAAATTTACAGAACCTTGCGAAAAGATGAACACAAGTTTCGACAACATTTTTAAAACGTTGCAAATAATCTTTTCGCAACGTTTTTTAATTTTTGTAAAAATGTTATTAGCAACGTTCATAAGACGTGAAAAGTTATTGACAACATTCGAAAAGCAATGCAAAAAATTTATTAGCAACACTTAAAAAAGTTGTCGTATTCTTCTACTCTACGACAACATCGAGATTTGCAATATATGTTCTAACGTGCAAAAGCTCTTTGACAATTTTTTTGAATGTTACAAAATACAAAGACTATTTTTGTTATAGTGTTACTTGCATAAGTGAATAATTTACGTACATTTTTTGACAAGATTGATAACATAAACTTCTCTCTCTTATTAAGATTTGCCAACTTCATGAATTCTTTATACGAAATTTTCATGCCAGAATTGTACAAACACGTCAAGATTACTGAAACTCACATTTTCATCAACGAAAATTTACCTAAGCACAACATCTTTTGCTGTCATCTAGGGAACCAGTGTTCACAAAAATATATTTTCAATTTAAATCATCGCAAGTGTACGGTTCGTTAACAAGTAATAAAGTAGAAATCTCAGGATTTCAAGTATCGTTCCCACGAGGATTGATTTAACTTAATTTCTATTACCGAGACCTTAATCGAATCTATAAAATTCAAGATGATAGTTGACGTAAATTTTAAAACTAAATTATGATTGACATGCAATTTTAACTAAAATTACGGAAAGAACGTAAAAATATGTCGAATGCAAAGTTTTGATGAAATTAATGAATGAAAAGTGCACTAGGATCCCGAATCAGCAAGCAAGCTCACGTTTAACCCTTATTTCACAATTTGACACCACGACGATTTAGTTGAAGAATCAATATTTCTAACATATTTAATAATCTCTTTCGAGTAGAATTAAACATATTCTAGCATACCATTTGACTATATTTCTATGACAAATGCAATATACAAGAATGCATGTCGTTTTGTAAACACTTAGAGATTCACGTAAGGCATAGCGGTATATTTCTATCCCCTATCGGACCCTACGATGATTTATAC
>CAIGRF010021835.1:14460-31985 GCA_903798235.1 Fraxinus ornus
CGTTTGATGTGATAATATTATAATATATTTTGTATGGGATGATTAGAGCTAATTTAGGAAATAATCTTTTCCTTTCTTAGGTTAGAATATTCTTTCCTTTATTTATCTTTAGTGTTGTAGTATTTATTGTAAGTATTGGTGGAATTGTAATTGATGTAATTATTCATTATTCACTATAATATTCTATGTGCAATGAGAAGGATGTGGAATGGCTTTATGCTTCACTAATTTCCCTGTTTGTGCACTTTTCCATCCAAATGAAGCTGTATCTGATACTTTTTTATAAGTGGGGAATGAGATTGGGACATTAAATAATGATGTGGTCCCAAAGGCCGCTCAGCGTAAATCAGCAAGCATTTGGCCCATAATTATTGTAGAGATCGTCAAATCTACAATGGGTTTGACATATAGTACAGCTTACTAGGGGTGCTATGAAGACAAAGGCTTTTCCAGTTTTAAAAGAATCACACAAATTCAAGGAGTAATCTTCTCTCTTTGTACTTAAGTTTATGTATATGATGTGCTACGGTTCTTCAGTAATACTTCATTTGATGTGCGTTTTTCCGATTCTGGTGAAATTGAGAGGATACTTCTAGCTTACAGATTTTGTTGTCCTTGTACATTTGAAGATAATCTCTACAGTTGGTATGAAGGATTAGTTACTGGGAAAACTTTGATATTCAAAGAAGATACAACAATCTGATCTTGCAACAGTAATAGTTATTTTTGGCTATTTTAGAGAGAGAGATGAGGAAAATGGGTCCATGCCCATATCTAATCCCCAAAAATCAACTACCAGACCTGGTGATTTGCCCCCATCCTCAAGCTCGAGTCCTTCACAAGGATAACATGTCTATCTTGAATACTTGCTAAAAATTATACATGTATCTTGGCAAGATACTATTTTCAGGCTCGGACTCCAAGACCTCATTGTGAGTAATTAATCTTCATAGTTAACACATTTAGGTTAGGAGATTGGCTTCCAAATCGTTATTGCTACCTTCAATTTCCTGAGTAAGTTCCTTTGCTCTGCTGGCTTGTTGTTTCCAATCAGTGCAAACCAGAGTGCAGATCATCATGCATGTGCATGAAATTTGTGCCGCAGCAAGCCCAAACCACAGCCCCTTAAAGCCCATGTTGAACTTGAAGGCCAATATAACTGCAACAGGCAAACCAATTAGATAGAAGGAGACAAAATTTATCTGATAACCCATCTTAGGCCGGGCCGAGCCTACTAAAATCCCACATGCAGCTGTTTGAGGGCAATTCCATAGTTCACAAAATCCTATTATGGGAAGAGCAATTGATGTCAAACCAAGTATTTCTGGCTCACATGTAAACAGTTTACCCCAAACATCTCTTACTGCAATGGTGAAAAGGATGGCCAAAGATCCCCAAAGAACAGCCAGAGTGAGTCCAATGATAGCTGTCTGTTGAGCCTCTCCTGGTTTATCGGCCCCTAGTTCATGGCCTACCAGTATTGACAATCCTGCACTCAGGGAAGAGGGAAATACATAAAGTAAGCTTGTGGTTTGTATTAGAATGCCCATTGCAGCCACACTTGTCTGTGGGTTGCTTAATAAACTGCAAAGTAGTAGCAGTATCTCATAACACCACCACTCTAGGCACACAGATAATACGCTTTGGCCTGCAAGGGCCAGAAGTGGATGCCATCCTTTGGAAAATGAATTACACGTGGCCCCATCCCATGGTTTTAGTGAAATTTCTGATAGTAAAAGGTAAATTAGCAGTCCAAGGTTTACATTTAAAGTGTTCCAACCTGAGGCTAGGGCAACTCCTTTGACCCCCATATCTAAATACACAACCAGGAAGTAGTTGATTGGAAAGTGAAGAAACATTGCAAGGGTTACTGATAAAGTAAGGGGCCTGTTTATATTTTGTGTCCTTAAGAATGTTCTTAAGGGATGGAAGTAAGCTTGAGCAATCAAGTCAGGAATTGAGTATTTGATATAGGTCCAGGCCACCGAAGTTGTACTCTCATCTTGACCTAACCATAAGAGGATGGGTTTCAAGTTTAACCACAAGATGCAGATTGGAAAGGTTGCTGCTAAGAGCAGAAAGAGAGTTTTTTGGAAGGTTTGACTGAGAATTGCCCATCTCTTTGCTCCATAAGCCTGATTACATATTGGTTCCATCCCCATGGCCAATCCTTTAAGAACAGAGTAACCTGTTATGTTGGCAAAGCCAATTGACAATGAACCCCCTGACAATGCCACATCCCCAAGATGCCCCAAGAAGAGCATAGAAATGAAGGACTTTGAATACATGAGTAAGCTTGCTACAATGATGGGGCATGCTATGTGGCCCTGCGACATCAACTTCTCGAACACCTGCATCGGATCAGTATATTGCATTAGACAAAGGGATTGCAGATCAACCATGGAAATGAAGATTATGGATTGTCTCTACTTGTTTAATACCATTACCATCAATTTGAGGAACATGATAGACTTGATAGTCATGGAAAGAGTATTTAATTTGTGTCAAATGGCTTTAACCATGAGGAACGAGTAAACTTCCTCTTCAACTCTCTATATAATAGTAGAAAATACACTTAACCATTCTAGTACCCAGCGTGCGTGTAATTCGTTAACTGAAAAGAATTTGTTTCATATAAAGAAAAAGGTAAGGATTACCTCAAGCCTGTGCATGTGGGAAACGCGTAATAGTAATTATTGCATATTTTGGGGTTTATCTTCTTTACATGATAGATTAGGAAGAACTTTTAACGCGCACACGGAACATGACATGGTGCAGCATCTTCTTTTGAGAAACTGATTCCTGTTCACATTTTTGCTTCTGTGAAATTAATTCTCTTTGATTTCTTTGTAATAATGCTGATTGTGTAATGACCTATTTTTCATACTCGAAATGCATTAGATATCATAATAATTTGGAAGAAAATTTGGATTTGCATATGTCATGCGATATTGTTAAGTTACTTTTTCTGCATTTTTCCCTTTTGGTAGATGTGCGAAAATACAAGTTTCCACATTTTGAGTGGGTAATCAAAGTTAATAAATTGTATTAATTTAAACCAAATAAAAAGTAGAAAAGGTTTTGGCTGAAGATAAAATGCGTGAATTACTCGACTTTTCCTCAAAAACTGCTCGAGTTTATCTAGTGATCTTCCCTGTCTCTTCTGAACCAAAAATAGGAATTCTATTTCATTGTAATCATTTGGCCATATTTCATTAATTTAGAGCCAAGATACGTACTAGCGAAAGAAACATCTTTTTCACTCTATATTAATGTTTCTGGTCATTTTCACTAATTGATGAAAAATTTAGTACTAGCTAAAGTTTGTAAAGAACATTAGTTTGTAATTCGCTTTTAGGCACCGGTAAAATGATCAATATGCATAACTGTCATAGCAAGTTAGGCACGATCCTGGTGCTTTACTGTTGACTTCTGCAACTATTTATGATAAAGTAGAATGATGTCTGACTTGACTCGACTGATGCACATGCTTGGAGTAACATTCATGTGACATTTTAGTTAACAAAATCACATTTTTTATTGAAACTGAAGCGAACTCTTCTAGCAGTTAATTTAACTTAATTAACTGGCAAAGAAATGCAGAAATCCATTTCTTTCAACTTGGTATTTGATAGAAATCAGTTAATATTAGAAATTAAAGTATAAGAGAAAGTTTGATCCATAGAAGAGAAGTTAAAGGGGTATATGGGATCAATTAGTTAGATGCTATTAGTGTTTCTTAACCTTCCAACTTTAAAAACTTGTATTTGGTTGGGCATTAGATTTTTCTTTTTATGTGGAAAGAACAGAAGGAAGTAACAGAAGGGTGGAGGCGGTGAGCTAAACCTTAGAAGGAGAGAGGGGGTTGGAGTGGGGATAATGTGGGGTGGAAATAGATGAAGGGTGTCATCGGTCGTGGTTAAAATCCAATTAAAATTGAATATATAGCCGTTATTGGGTCCCACTTGTCTAATAAAAGTCAACAATAACGGCTAGCTTTTCAATTTTAATCCAATTTTAATCTATACCGAACAAGCCCGAAGTATAAAGAAAAATTGTTGTTTTTCCTGCCATAAGGAGTCATCAAACATTATATGCATATAGAGTTATCTTCTTTGGAGGGATAATGAAAAGTGGCATGTGAAAACTTGAAAACTACTCCTACTTTATCACATAGAAAAGTTAGGCTGATTATTGAACGTAGTAAGCTAGAAACTCATTAAAGAAATGCTTGTGAACAAAATTTAAAGTACCATTAAAAGATGATAATGATAGTTATGATCTTATTTATATGTCTAGATATGCTAATTAACAAGACGAATTGAAACATACTCAGTGATGCACATGTTTGGTCTGTTGATGCATCTCCATTAGATTTGTATTTGCTATGGAAACTATTTAATATTGTTAGGATGAACCTGTGCTTTACAATTTTTCCTCGAGTACAGTGGCCATAGTTTTAAAAAGTTGTGCGAGGCTTACTCCTTAATGTGACCCTCACGTGAGGCTCTTTATTAATGCCTCGAACTTATTGCATGTCATTCTCGAAGCTTATTTCTCAATTTACCGACGCCGTCACAAGCCAGGTAAAGTGTGCACTTTTTTATCTTACCTTTCATGGACATTTTATAACCGGCTTTAACTTTTTGGCTATTTTTCATAGCCCATAATGTTTTATGTTTTTTTTCTTTATTCTGAATTTACACAGAAGGGGAAGGGAGCAATGCTAGTGGAGGATGAAATAAAGAATGGAAAGAAATTGACAATATGGGAGACCAATCTTTAGGTTGTTTTTAATTCTAGTAGTAAAATCCAATTTCGTCACGTGATTACAAATTGATAATTTACTATTCACTACTTTATTATCGACTTTATATTTCTTTTTCAAATTGTTTAAGTAATTTCATATAGTTTATAAGGAATTATGAGCACATTCTGGACTAATACATTCTTTTGAATTATTTTATTTGTTTGTTTGTTTTCAGGCTTATGCCTCAAAACACCTTGTGGCTTACACCTTGCCGGTTGACATAAATTGCTTTGGTGTCCGATTGAACCTTTCCAAACATTGTTTATGACATAAAGATATCAGAATGAAATGTCTGAAGTGTGAGCTTATTATAATAGGAAATCTATCCAGTTTTAGTCTAGCTTTCCTAGGAACCTGCTTAGACAAAACACTCATGAATCATGACTTGAAGTAATTGTATATACCGTTGGTGTTGGAATTTCAAGAAGAGTTTGGATGTCCATTCTTCCAATCAAACTTTTCAGTGTCAACATCAACATATATACAATTTGATTTTAGGCAAGTACAGAACATGAATTTGTTATGCAGTTGAGCTGAGACAGTCTTTTAAGTCAAAGTAGTACTGCTTACCGGCATCCACTCGGGAAATCTGTAAGAAAAGAAACTCTCCTTTTCCCTCTCATCATGCTCACCATTTTCTCCTTCAACCTTGATTGAATTATCTCCAGTTACTGCCGGAAACTCGCATGCGGAGAAAATGGTCGGCAAAGTTCCATGAAATGAAACATTTCCCATGGCAATGTCAAGAGGGCGATGTCCAGAAAGTGGGAAATCAGGTCAGTGCAATTCAAATTTGCTTTCATGTCTCTCCTATTTATACTTCCCAGTGCTTTGCAAAGGGAGATTTTATTGAGGTACAGCCATAGTATTTACAAGCCATAATTGTCTTGTTCCATGCTACATTGCTGTTTATCTTAGATGGGTTATCTATGGGTTTTGGACGTATTAGTGGGAGAAATAGAGAAGTGGACGTATGTTAAAGACTATTACTAACATTTCCTTGGGTTTTCACTTATTTTTTCTACTGGAACTTGTACAAAATCAGTGGAAAAGAGTTTATATAGAGATCATAGTGAATTTCCATATAAAATGTCTTTAAATTTCTACGCTCGTCACATTATTTGTCAGCGAAGGTGAAGGCTCGGGCAGGTATGACATGGATGGGCTAACTAGACCAACTGCGTCGATTACAATGTAGTTTCATTATCGAATATTTAAGATTTCTTTTTAAGTTTATTGTGGACTACCCTTTCTTTTTCGAAATATAACTAACAAGAAGTATATGTGTGTGTATAGATACACATACATATAATTAGCTTATAGTGTAGGTAAGGACTACCTGTAGATAAACAAAGTTTCCAGTAGAAAATTGAAAGCAAAATTGATCAGTTGAAAAAGCCAAAAATCCTTAATAATTTGACAAAAAATTACCCCGTATCCTACGCTATATTTAGTTTTGTTCGAAGACGTTTATGTTAAGGAAAAATAAAATAAAAAATCAACGACATCATGTCATAGAGGAAGCCAAAATTGGCTTGGAATTGCTCCACAGTCCAAGCCAATGTTTTTGGATTTAACAAGTGGAATTTGGATTATATTCTGTTTCAGCTAATTTGTTGGTTCTGTGTTACCCTACCAATTCTTTATTTTTATTTTTATGTTTTATGTTTATTTTTAGTTACTAAACATTGGCAACTCAACATTTGTTATTAAGAGTTAACCATTGGTTTGAGAATTGTTTGCGTAGTAAGTAAATTTCAAGAACTTGTATCATTAATTCCAAAGAAATTGCCGACAAGGTCTTAGTACAATGGCGTAAAGAGCTCAAGGCTAAATTTATCAAGATTAAAACATTCATATTGTCCTTTTTGTTTTGGAAAAATTATAGCGAAGGTCTCAAACTTTTAGTAAATGTGCAGCGCTATACCAAAAAATCTTTAAATTGTAGCAGTTACGTTCAAAATCTTTCAATAAATGTGTGCTTGAAAGACCTCTGGACGAATCCATTCAAAAGTCCTTTAATTGACTAAAAGTTAAGTGTTTGATCATTTTTTAACAGGACAATATAATTTATCAAATATTGTTATAATGAATGAGGAGCATCATCAATGGGTCCAAAATGGACAATTAATGAAAACAATTAATTAATAAATACATAAATAAAAATAAGAAAAGAAATAAAAGAAATAAGAAATGAATAAGAAAATTCACCAAACTTTTCCCCCACCCCTACCCTAGCTAAAACATGTGCCAATTCCTCTCATGTTTGAGTTATATGTATATGAGGGATTAATTTGAAAAACTATTAGGGATGTGCATGAACAAATCATTTTTATTGAAAACATTTCTCTAATGAATTCCCTAGTAACTTGTTTAATAAATGGACTTCAATCTATTTTTTTGACAGTTGCTATGGAATGGAGTGAGTTTCGCTAGCCCATTATTTAGGTTATCGCCTCTTCGTGCTATTAAGAAGAAGGAGTAGCCTTTCTCTCCATATGCTTGTTCGAATCGATACTTATTTGAATAATGTCAGCTTCCCCCTCTTCTTTCGTCTATGTTTTGGGTAAAGCGGCTAAATCCTATGGAGAAATTCGCTACGTGAAAGCTAAAAGCTAAGCTAATCGAATCCGTACTCCTTTCTTATCTTATAACCCTTGTCTCCCATAGCCAATGGCTCATTTGCTTCCTGGAGAGCTGGGATAAGACTCAATCAGCCTATTGGTTTGGTTCTTTCGGTTCTAGAGAGTCAAATCTATCTCATCTTATTTAAAGATTAGAAAATGCCATTCATCAAAGAAATTCTCTCCCTCACTGTGGTCAGTCTGCTTTTCTGCTCATCAAGCTAATCAGTAGCCTGCCTTACGATACGAGGGCTAGTCTAATTTCCAATGTTAACCAAAGCGCTAATCTCTTCTAATCCCTTCGCCTGCTAACTCATTAAAGTAAACAAAGTCAACCGTGTGATAGAATGCTTTCATGCCCGGAATGACTTCCCGAAGGAAAGGACTTAGCGCTTGAAACTCCTAGCTCAACTAGCGCTTCGCACCTTGCTTGACTGCCTTTTCACACTCATACTAGGAGTCAAAGAATGAACTCTTTACTGAGCTATTGCATAAGAGAGAGCTCTTTCTTTAGTATGAGATATCCGATCATGGTCCATCTACTTCTTCCTCTATTGATTCATGTGCTTAACGCAGGGAAGTCGGACTCTAGAAATTCCTTTTCACTGGGAACAACTCCTGGTTCATTAGTTCAAGCGGAATCCAATAACTGTAGTGCCTCACTTTCCTGAAAGCAGGAAGCACCGCATTCTTCTTATTATACGAATACAAGCTGCTTGCTTATCGGCTGTTGTCACAATTGAATTAGAATTAGCTACGATCCAAAATAATATCGTAGTATAGTGGCTGTGACGTGAACAGCGCTTCGCTCCTCATATAGGCTGCACCGTGCTGACCCATTCCCATTCAATCTGTAGGGAAAACTCCTACCGCCTCTCTTCCAACTAGAATGCTTTTTTGCAGTTCTTGTTTTGCTCCTCATTAAGAAGCACACCGGGCTTGCTTAGGTCTTCGGAATACGCAAGCGGTGTGTCTTTAACAACAACTATACAAATGAAAAAAAAAATGAAAAGTGATACAGGAAGCAGTTTCCAGTGGAACTATTCACCGAAGAGCCTTACTACCAGAGCTAGTAAGCTAGCGGAAGAGCTCAGCTCCTACTATAGATGAAGAGCTACTATCATCAAGAGAGGGATTAAACCCTTTTCCGACAGACTGCTCGAATGGACAGACTCATTAAGAGAAGTGCGACCTCAGCACTGCATCTATCGACCGGGCTAACTGCCCCCCGTTTCCCGAAATACTTATTTTGCATGGGCCTATTCCTATCTATAAGTGGAATTCCCTTTCTAGGCCTAAAAGAAGGTCTTTTATGGGGGTTCATGTCCCTATAGTGACCTATTGCCCTTTTTCTTGGGTTTCACACTAAGACTAATGAGCTCTAAAATGAGACTTGGGGATTGCTTCTGCCCTTACTGTACTGTGCTTCCAACTACCGCCCACTACATTAGTAAAGTTTAAAAGCAGCAGCTAGCTTTATTGACTCCACCAGAGGTGCGTAGCGAGGTACGTGCCGATTTCCTATTAGCTTGTGTAACTCATGTCACCTAACGAATCAATTAGCTGTTCTGATGAGCGAGTTTGCTATATTTTGTGTGTCTACATGGTTGATTGGCCGGCATCCCCACTACTTGTATTGATTTCGTCCCCCTGTATGCTGTGTACCGCGTGCTGGCTTCACTCCACTTGAAGAGAGTCTCTTAGTCACCAGTGTATTAGAGTTAAGAGAGGGGGCGGGCATATCTTTCTAAAGGACGGGGATTCGTGTACTGATTGCTTGCCTTAGCTTCCTTCTAATGCTCGAACTACACTCTCCTAGCTTCTTGCTTCCTAGTATCAGGCCTATGGTCCATCCAAAGGCAGGAGCTTTACGACACTTCCTTACTCGCCTTTATTATATTATTATTATATTATTAAATAGAAAAGGCATATCTTGAAGACAGAAGTCGCTTAACTGCTTGCTGCGCCTATTACCTCTTTGCTTTCTTGCATCTCGAAACTGATTCAAGGTATACTATCTCCTATCTTATATGAGATAGCTTTCACAGGGATTCTTGCTAAAAATAAATTAACATAGAGAGCGACTAGAGTTCACTTCAGGAATAGGGGTTGATAAAAGGAAATCCCTATGCAGCAGTTTATGATTTTCAACCTAACAGGGACAGACAGAGGCATTGACATATCAAATTTGTCTCGTTTCCCTTTGAGCAGATCAGAGCTGATGACAAGAGAGAGACCAGTTAATTAGGGTGCCCGGGGCATGCGCTCTAACTTGGATAGTTGCACGAAAAAGGGGAAAGGAAAGCCCGACTCAACTTAACGCAAGGGCTCGTTGCAGACCGGGCGTAAAGCATGGAATTCTGCCTAACTAAGTTTGATCGGGCCTTAAAGCCTATCCTTTTATGGATACCTCGCTTCGCCTGTTTAGGAGACAACAAGGCCCCTTTCTTTTTGGAATGGTGTGCTTTCATTCCATTTATGGGGATTTCACTTACTTATAAGTAGGGAGAAGCGCTAACAGTCGAGCCTGACGCTTCTTTTCTTCACTTTGGCATCATACAAGCTACCCGCGGTTCAATCAGGCTTCGAATACGCAGATGTAGGAGTATGCCCCTTGGAGTGGGCCTAAAGATAAAGAGAGTATTGCTATCTAAATAAAACACGACAGGAGATCGAGCCACAAACAGGACAAATCGCAGAAGCAGTTCTAATCTAAGACACTCGACCAGGAGCTTCTACGCGGATTAGACACCCACCTAGCCTACCAGGTTCCCAGTTCCGTCCGGGGGCTTTGTCTGCTGTCTTGCTCTGAGTAGAGTAGGGTCGGCCAGCATGCTAGGCATTGGAAAAGGAGACCGACCTTCTGTACCATATCCTGTTCCCAGACCCATTATATAGAATCGAAGTGTAATGGCCCAGGAGGATAAAAGAGTAAGCCAAGCAGTAACTAATCATGCGTCGTGTGAAACACTAGGAGTGGGGATCCATTTGGGGATACAAGGGCCCGACTTAATCTCAAAAGAAAAGAGAGTACTCGCGAACGCCTCCTGTGTGTAAGGCTTAGCTTCCCGATTCACCATTTAACTCCTCTTGCCAGTCCATCTTTTCCAAGCGCATAAGACAACTGTAGCAGAGATCGGCTAAGCCATAGCGCTGGTTCTATTCGAATGCAGGGTCTATAGAAGAGGATAGTTCCGGATAGTTGGCCTTGGGGCTTTTCATCCATAATGATATGGAAGGGGTCCTCCATCACAAGAAAGCATGTCGCCTGGCCCTTCCTCTTTGGTTTGGTTTGCTACGCCCGAAGCCCCACTTCATACCAGTGACGCTCTTCAGCCCTTGATTCGTGTCGAAAACGATCGAACTCATTGTCTCTGGGGTGAAATCACCTGTTTAGGCACTTCTCTTCGTCTACCCTTGACCTTTTCCCTTTGGGTTCTCAGACCCGTAGGATAATCGATCAAATATCCTACGCATCATTATCCTACGCTAGGCATGTAACGAAGATTCTCCCGCTTTTGGTAACTGGGTTGCATTAGGGGGTTCGGACTATCTTCTTGTATCAATTTATCTACCTGTTACATCGTCTTGTTGCTCTTCATAGAATAGCTAGTAAATGAGATTAGTTAGCAGGCTTTATTCGTAAATAAGGAGACGGAACGGATAGAGCGATCCCCCTCGTGTAGGTGGGGAGGGCGAACTTCTCTATTTCCCTGCTAGTGCACTACTTCCTTTTCTCTGTTTAAGGCCCTTCTCCCTCTTAGTCATGTGCTCGTGTGTTCTTGTTATCAAGGATTGGCATCACCAGGTTGAGATTAGTAGGGACGAAACGAAAGTAAAGAAGAAAGCGGAAGGCTGTGTTCTAGTTTCAGAATAGGATAAGGAAGGAAAGTAAGATCTACTAAAAAAAAAAAAAGAAGTAGAAAGAATCAGAGCTAATTCCGACTTTCCGGTCATATAAACGAGTGGGCGTCTATGAGTTAGTTGGCTTCCCTTTCTTTCATGATAGAGTCTCTAAGAGAGAATGCGAGGGTTCCGCCTGAGTGGATTGAGGAAAGATTGACTATTTGAGTCATACATAATGCCTTAGCGGCTTATATAGAACCTTTTCCTGAAAGAGTTGGGTGACTTCTCCGCTGGCACTATAGAATATGAACTGAAAGACGAGAATGATGAGACGAGTCAAAATTTCTCCATTCTTATTGATTTGAGTTGAGTCATAGAGCTCTATATATTTCATAGGCAGCCCAGCCCTTGTTAGTTATTATAGAGAGTCTTCTTTCATTCATATTAAGGAGCAGCCTATGTAAAGATTATAAGTATCCCTGTTCTCTCTTTCTATTCTTAAGGGCCATCGAATGTCTGGGAAAGAAGAATGAATCTGATTTCAATAGCGAAACTAAGGTCTTTTTCATTGAGTTAAGATGGTAATAAGGGGCTTAATTGTGAAAGAAAGACCCCTTACCACAAGAAATATCATACCAAAAGAGAAAATTAAAAAATTTGATAAACAAATCTAGATCGATGATATATTCTAAGACTCCTCCTAAGCGCGTCAACATTTTAATCGGAATCTTTCTTTTCCCAAGGAAATGAAAAATGGAAGAATCTATAAACAGCCGAACTAACCCTAACTTGAGAAAAAAAAAAAGCTAGCTGACCTAATGAGCGTAGGCACAAAAGATTCGTGTATATACCGAACGTAACGAAAATTCGGAAAAAGGCTATAAAATGCCCTATCCCAGTTATCTAAAAAAAAGTGGAATAAGACTAGGGTGAGAAGTCCTCCAGATGGTATACCGACATGGGCTGACCAATCTCTCCCATCCTCATCCAAAATAGGAGACGACAAAAACGAAGAAACTAGACTATTTGTATACTTATTCCCTATTAAAGGTTCTAGCTTTTCTAAAAGACGTGAGCGCGAGATCATATTTAATGAAGGAGTAAGGTCCAAATAGTAAAGCATTTCTACTTTACTCCATCCAACCACCTCTACATAAAAATCTCGTAAACTCTTATCTTTTTGAAAGCCGAAGGAATTGTCACAAAAAACAGAAGAAGAACAAAATGCCTAAGAGCTATGCATCTGTTAGTGCTATGCCCAACATAAGGATGGAATTAGCAATATTTTTGGGGGTCATAGCCTAGAGGCTTAGGTTCTGGAGGCGGTCGATAGGTAGGCACCCTCGTGTTTAATGCACTTTACTTGTCAAAGATAACCCGGTCAGCAAAAGAAAGAAATTGTCGACGCCTACGCTGACCATTGCTTTGACCTTTCAAATTTGACTGTTGAACAGGAGCACTCTGGACTGTCGAAGCGATGGGAGCTACCTGGTGTGGCTGCTGATTTTTATCTTGTTGGGATGAAGGATATTTCTTTTGTTGCCCTAATTGGAGTGGAGCACAGGAGTATTGCTGTGGAGGTGGTTGACTCTGAACTTGAGATTGCTGGTAGGTTTGGGAGTGGAACTGTCTTTGCTGAGAAGCAGGTTGTTGCTGCTGCTGCTGGGTTGTCACAGCTTGGACGTTGTTCCATCTCCCCCTACGTCCCCTTTGGTTTGGTTGCCGCAGATTTGCTGGGGAAGAGGGGGGGCCCTGGATCCTAGACATCCCCGATGTCTTAGGATATGGTGCTAAAAGTCCCGAACTGAGGGAAAGCTCTAGGGAAGAACCCTTGCGCACCAAAATGGAAAAAGCCCTTTCCCCTTTCTCTAATAATAAGGTAAGGCTATGAAGCATCTTAGAGTATTCCATTCCGTTTTTCAGCTGGATCCGGGCCTCTTGTTATTGTTCGGCCTGAAACAACTGTATTTAGTAGAGAGAGAGGGCTTTTTATTTTTAGAAAGGCTATCAACTGAAACGTTTACGTATATAGATATAGTGAGTGTGCGTGCGGGGTGTAGGTATACCACTTACGAGAAAGAACCCCAAGTCCGTAAAGTAGTTAACCAAAGACAAGTAAGTAGTTCGTCAGTTCTTCCTCTGACGCCTCCCGTTCATTCTTCTTCATTTCATCATCTTTGTTGTGTTGTTCTGTTCATAGGTCCCAAACCCTTCTTAGCTTAGAAAGCCCTCTTCCCTCTACTTAAGTTAAGAAAAAGAAGAATGCTGCTTGATTGAACGAACATTGTAAGAACCTTTCTAACTGACACCCCAGTCATAATGCCACCCACGTCTTTTTTGTTCTTTTGATTTGAGTTCATAATAACTGGCAGGTTTCATTAATGAAAAGAAAAGCGGTTTTTTTTCCATCTGCTAGCATTGTGGTTTGGAATCGATTCTTTATCAACGGCCCACCCTTTCTTTGAACCTTGTCAATGATCGAACTTAAAGATATGAACTGAGTGCCATTTGATGAGTAACTGAGAACAAAGGAGAGGGATATGGAAAGAATGAAGTAATGAAAGAGGAAGTCATTGCTAGTAGTAACGACTTGTCACGATCCATTGGTTCATATAGAATCCATGTCCTAGGTGTATCAAAAAACATTCTTTTCGCTAAGCGTATATAATAAAATAGAGTGAAAGGGTCCACCCCGAAAGCAAGGGGATACTAACTAACAGCTGAGTCCTCTCCGAACCGCAGGAGATAGTTGCCCATCATACGGCTCACCAACTTCACTTGCCTCTATGGGAGGCTCGCTCCGGGCAGGTTCGGATCACTTACAATACACGGCTCTACGAAGGTGGGTTAGGAAAGTTTTCAATATGATTTTTTTCCTGTATTTGTTCGATGAGAAATGCGAGTCTGTTTTGTCCACTTTCTCCATCCCCCTCTATCAAAATGATCAAAAAGGAATTTCTTCTTCTTATTCCCGTGTTTGATCTCTTCCATCTCTGCCTCGCTCGTTGTNCATGCCATAACATTATTGAACGTTGCATTGGAGATTTAAAAACAAGATTTCCTATTTTGAAATTGATTACCAATTATCCACTTAGTAGGCAAACACAAATCCCTACTGCATGTTGCGCAATACTCAACTTTATTTACTAGGAGCACGCTTTAGATAAGTTGTTCGCTAAGTATTCAAAGAAGAATATGGTGTTTCAAGATATATCGGAGTCAAGTCAAGATCAAGAAGTCATACATTTTGATGCTAGTCAAATGGCTCAAATGGGACAAGTCGAGGATCAAATTACTACACAAACGTGGAATGACTACTCAAGACGTCGTACATGATTCCGTGGATTTATTTTATATATTTTTTAATGTTTGCTTGTTTTGACATGACACTTAAAACTCTAATGGTATCAATTGAACCATTGTGCTAAATTTAATTTAGATTGTAATTTTTCTATTTGGAAAAAAATATTCCAATATTTTATGCCATCTATTTTGAACATGAGATCTTAACATGTACCTATAGAGGCTAGAAGTACCATTGTAAACTTCTTCCGCATCTTTCATGAAGTCACATTTATGAGATGAAAAGGTTACTTTAAATATTTTGATATCTTTTTTGTTACTGACATAACTGTGTTTCAAAATGCCATTTAAACATTCAACTACCATAAGCTTTTAGGCCTTTAGAAATACCATTTCACCATCTATTCGCCCACCGGACACTCATCTCAAACTTCTCTCCGCGCAGTACCTGAAGAGATTGCTCTTCGCGCTGCTCGGAGGGTTCTTGAGTTGTGAGTCTACGTCCAAGCCCGTACAATACTTTAGGGCCGTACAAGAAAATATACTTGTACGCTACCGCGAGCGTTGCCCCTGCACCCCCAACCTATTTAGCGTCCTTGGCAAACTAACATAATTAAACCCCACAAGGCCATCGGCCATCTTGATCCAGTGTTTGATGTTATTTATCATTTTATCAGCTTTCGAGTTCATTCCATTTCAATACTGATTAAAATGTTTCCATATATTTGTTCATCTTAATTTTATGTCATACCAACATTTGTTCATCTTAATTTCTTCTAGGAACTTTAATTGTCTTTATTCAACATATAAATGGCTTTTTTATGTTGGAAATCTTTTCATATTCAGAAAAAAAATTTCACTGTAGTCATAGTGAAAATGTTTGTTACACGAGAATCCAACACATCTAATACACTAATATTACCTTAAAGAAAATTTCAGCCCGTTTGCACGACGAATACTACTTATAAAAAAGATTTTAAAAATTTCAAAGTAAACGTGTTTTCCAATTTTCTGTTTTGAAAAACAGTTTTCAGAATGACCAAAAGAATTTATTTTCAGTAATTTCAAAATAAACACTCAAAACACAAAGTTGAAAATGAATTGAAAACTCAAAACTCAAAACTAAAACATGAAGAAAACAACCCCTTAACTTTTGATCAACTAATGAATTTTTAGATATAAATTGCCCAGAGGTTCTTCGGGCGCACATTTATCACTTTAGGTTTGGAATTTAGTTGTTATAATTTAAAGGTTTGATACACATTTTTGAAATGTTTAAGGTCTCTATGCAAATCTTCCTTCTATTTTTAGTACAATTTTATTATCTTTGCTTGTTCAGACCCCCCTATTTTTGTATCTTTTTGGCTTCTAGGAGTTTGAGGAATTGAAATATGTTGTCTATTCATGCCGTCCAATTTGTTGTACACTCAATTACAAATACATCATGAGAAACTAAAATTGATGTTAAGGTTGAAAAATAAAAATTGATGACAACTTTAATTTTTCCACGATGCGACAATTTGCTATTTAACAGCAAAAATAGATTGCAGATCTCAACTCGAGTTTGAGAGGATCTTGAGCGGAGTACGCGGGGAGGAAAGGTGGGTTGGAACATCCAAGATGAAGAGATTAGGGTATCGGTAAAGAAGAACGTGAATTGAGAAACGTCATGATTTGTTTCTAATAAAGTAGGAAAGTTGTTGCATTGGTTCTTAACCTTTGTTTTGACTAGCAAGTTAGTTCTCAACCTTTTAATAAGAGCAAGTTGATCATTTATGTTCATTATTGTTATACAATTATTTCTCAATAAAGGACAATATTTAATTCTCAAATCAATGGTCATGTGACCCGACAAGTGTATTTTATACACTTAAGTGGACATCTATTCTCGATTATGCATGGCTAATTGAGCAAATATGACGTAAAATAGGCTCAATTATATTAAGTGTAGGTAAATCCCTAACTTGAATGTATTTGGATGCAATTGGCGTGAAAAATGTGAAATTGGAGCTTACTTGAAATTGATTCAGAATAATTGATGATCAATTGGATTGCAATTAATCATTATGAAGTATTTAGAGAGCATTAGGAATAGATTCACAAGTTTCAGGAGCGGAATCTAACATTTGAAAAGTTTGAGGATTTAATTGTAAACTCTCAAAACTTACATCGGGTCGATTTTGGACGATTGAGGAATGTGGAGGATAAAAATATAAAGATTCAAAAATTAAGGACTAAAGATACAATTAAAAAAGAACTCAAGTTGTACAAAAGAAGAAAGTTATGGATCAAATTGCAACAAAGGGAAACCTTGTGCCTTGCAATCACAAGGGTACATCATTTAATAAAGCAAATTCACTGGTACGTACGATCGTATCCATTTGGCCCGTGGGATAGCCATTCCAGGCAAAAAGATTTGGGTTTTGCTATGGGTACACAAGTGCACCCATAGGAGTGTCCACAGTCCATAATGGACATCCGACGTCCCTATTGGAGGACGCCTGATGTCCATTTATGGTGACAGGAATTACAAACTTTGAAATGTCAAAGGGTAAATGTGAGAAAATAAAATTGCATAATCTAATATGAGGTACAACGAAGACAACGAGTTGTCAGAAAATGTAGTAGACCAACGATTATATTTTTAATACAAAAGCAAAAAAAGGTGGCCTAAATAGGGGCTTACTTTCTTTGTTTAGCTCAACCTCTTCATACAAAGGGTTTAGCCGTTTAGGACACAATTTTGACCTTAATTATTTAATTAGGGGTGGACAAATCAGACCAAACCATAGCCGAATCGAATCGAATGAGCGATTCTATTCGATTCGATTCTACAAAAAAAAAATAATAGTTCTAATTCTTAGAATCGAGAACAATTTAGTTCTGGTTTGGTTTTAGTTTTAAACTAAGAATCAAACATAATATTTAAATTTTATTATTTT
>CAIGRF010021836.1:0-12736 GCA_903798235.1 Fraxinus ornus
GAACTTAATAAAGCAAATTCAGTGTAATGTGACTTAAGGTTTTATTTTCAGCAATAATCTGGAGTTTCATTATTTTATGGACAACTAATTGGAAACTTGAAAGATGAATTATTTGGCTATGTATTTTCGTAATGTGATTTGATGACATTGACTTATTATTTTTAATTTGGGTGATGTGTTCTTTGCTACTGAATTTTTAAAATGCACTCTCATAAATTTAACAAAATTTTCAAAATAATAGGACAGAGAGTAACCAGGCCTTTTTGCATAAAGTATACGTGTATGCCTATAATGGGATAGTAATTCAATTAATTACCATATGGTCATGTCATTGTCATTGACTCCTTGGTATTGGTATATTATAAAAGGTGGAGTATTTCACAGGACGGAATTTCTCCAAAATGGGGAATAAAATATTGATATATTTCTTAGGCCAGATGACTAAATTTGCACTTTAATGTTATGTGGCACTAATTGATATATTTAACTATGCTTGATAGTGGTTTTATAATGAAATTAGAGAATGACAACATTAGCAATCCATTTTCATTTATCATTCTTATGATTTCTGGAACTCTGCGAAATTGCGTCCCTAATTATTAATTTTAGAGTGTTTGGTACACATTAAAATGAAAGAATGCATTTTTTTGAAGTGATGTGAAGAGAATTATGTGGTTGAAAAAGAAGGAAAAATTATTGATGTGATGGAAAATATTATTTTATTGAAGAATGTGTGGTTGAAAATGAGTAAAAGAATGAGAATGAAAAAAATAATGTGGGACAAACATGGGCTTAGATTGATTTTCGTATGGTCTATCCAAGCATGTATGTATATATATTATGATATTGAGAATCTTTATTTTTAATAAAATAAATATATACAAGATTGGAAAATTTACCTACATAAAATTTAGTAAATTATCGTTATATAATTGCAAGCAACATTGTGTAATTTGTGATTTTCCTTATAAATAGCTTTTGGTAGCGATTTATATTTTTGAAAATTTGGGTCGTTACAACTGCTGCCATTAAAATTGCAAACCCCGTACAACATGACAGAGCAAAGCATGTTGAACTTGATAGAAACTACATCAAAGATAATATCGACTCCAAAAATATAGAGGTTCCATACATCAAGAGGGTGGAACAACTGGCTGATATTATGACACATGGAGTTGCTGGTGGTTCATTTTATACCATGCTATCCAAGTTGGGCATGTGTGATATCTATGCACCAACTTGAGGGGGAGAGTTGAAATATATGTACCAACTTGTAACATTTTTAATTGTTAGGGACTAAGTTGTTACTTTCCTTTCCTAATTCTTCTATATAGTTTGGTAAATATCAATAAGAGATTTAATCTTTTCCCTCCCAAAGTCGACTAGCAATTAATTGGAAAAATTATATACATAACCAATTAGAACAATTAGATATAAGAAACATGAAAGTTGTTATTTTGACCCCGTTTCATAGTGTCTTATTATCTTGCATGGTTTGGGTTACAAAAATGCATAATTCTCAATCTTATTTTTTTATCACAGATCGTGTAAATCGTATTAGATTCTTTTCCCCTTCAAAGTCCCATATCGCTAATTGGAATTTAAGAACCTCGTAAAAGATTCAACAGTAGGGAATATCCGAGTTGAGATTTTGTAGTAGAGAGAGATGATGTGATGTGAAGTCGTGAAAGTGGATAATTTGATTGCAGAAGATGAGAAAAAGCAAGATGTAGAAGTCCGAATGCATAGAGGTGATTAGGGATTGATTTTAGAATAATTTTGTACTATATTTGATTGTTTCCATAGTCATGTAGGATAATTTATTTTTCTAATTCAAGGGATTTTTTACAATCTATATTTCAATTCGGTTGTATATAAATAAACGTACATGGATAAATAAAATACAATTTACACAGAAATCGTGTGTTTCATTGTCTTCTACATGGTATCAGAGCCAGGCTCCGATTATCCTACCGATCAATGCTAGAAATTCCTACTAACAATAAGGAATCTACAACATCAAAATCACTTCAAAGTACAGAGGTCATCTCATTTATGGGCTCCAATAACATTGAAAATGCTTCCTTGCAAAAGTTGAACGGAAAAAACTTCCAAGAATGGGCCCAATCCATCAAATTGGTAATCGAAGGCAAAGGAAAATTGGGTTATCTCACCGCGACACTAAGAAAACAATAGAGGTGACGCTTCTTCAAAAATTGAAGTCTGAAAATTCTATGATAATCGCCAGGCTCGTTAATTACATGATGCCGTGTTTTACCTATTCTTGTCGACGGCGAAAGAAGTTTGGGAAGCAATTAGATGGAGAAAATACCTCACTAATTATCGAGTTAAAGACCCGATTATGGAAAACCAAATAAGGGAAAAGAGAAGTAACTGACTATTACTTGGAGATGATGAATTTGTGGCAAGAACTTGATCTCAGCCTCAAGGAGGAATGGGAATGCCCTGGCGACAGCGTACATTACAAAAAAAAGAGTTGAGAATGAACGGGGTTTTGAAACTCATTTGAAAGCAGTATATAGAATTTTTAGGTATCTAAAAGGATCTTCAGGAGATGGACTATTCTTCAAGAAAACTGAAAGTAGAAATTTTCACAGACTAAGCTGGTTCAACAGAAGATCAACTACTAGCTATTGTACCTATGTATGGGGCAATTTGGTAACTTGGAGAAGCAAGAAACAAAATATAGTGGCAAAAAACAGTGCAGAAGTCGAGTTTAGAGCAGTGGCACAAGGATTCTGTGAAGGACTGTGGTTAAAGAAACTTTTAGAAGAATTGCACGTCACTGTAAAACTCTGAAATCAAACTATATAGTGACAATAAAGCAGCAATCAACATCTCTTTGAATCCAGTGCAACATGATCGAACCAAACATGTCGAAGTGGACTAACACTTTATCAAAGAAAAAGTTGAAGATGGAGTGATTTATATGACCTACGTCCTTACAAAAGAACAAACAGCAGATGTCTTCACCAAAGGACTACCTCGACAGAGTTTTGATAACTTAATTTGCAAGTTGAATATGATCAATATTTACCATCCAACTTGAGGGAAGTGTAAAAATCTGAATGAATGGAGGTGATTAGGGATTGATTTTAGAATAATTTATGTGTCATATTTAATTGTTTCCATAGTTAAGTAGGATAATTTATTTTTCCTAATTTACGGGATTGTTTTCCATCTATATTTTAATTCGGTTGTATATAAATACATGTGCATAAGGATGAATAAAATACAATTCACACAGAAATCGTGTGTTTCATTGTATTCTACACAAGACACACATGTTAGTTGTAAATGATTGTATCTCTAAGATATGCCAAGCAATAGGTGTTATTAGGTTGTAAAAATAACGTTGAAGACTAAATAAATAAGTTTGTCTACTCTCAAACAGCTTAAACTTTTATATGAAACAATTCAATATGGTATTAAAGTAAGCAAATATCCTAATTAGGATACCCTTTTACCCAATCAAAGAAATTTTGAACATCTTTAGCCCTTTGACTACAAGTGAGGAGGTGTGTTGAAGACATAATATAAATAAATTTGCCTCATGTCTAATAACTTTAAGTTTTTAGATGAGATGATTCAGGGCGTTTTCGGTAGAGATTAAAATCGGATTAAAATTGAAAATATGGCCGTTATTGGTGTGTTGAAGACATAATATAAATAAATTTGCCTCATGTCTAATAACTTAAGTTTTTAGATGAGATGATTCAGGGCGTTTTCGGTAGAGATTAAAATCGGATTAAAATTGAAAATATGGCCGTTATTGACCCAATAACGGCCATATTTTCAATTTTAATTGAATTTTAAGCTGTACCGAACAGGGCCTCAATATATAGGACGCAAGTTTGGTTAACGGGATGGCACAATGACAGAAACTCATTGATCAAATGGTTATTAACAAGTGACATATTAGTGAACACGAAAAACACCTAATAATTGATGTTTTAAAATTTGAGAACGATAATAAAAGAAAAATAAAGAGAGACGAAATGTTTGTTAACTTATGGAAACTTGAGGTCAGAAAAGACTATATAAAAGTTTGTTTCTGGTTAAGACTCCTCCAGGTTTCGTTCCCAGTCACTAGGAATTAAGAACTTCGGAAAATCATGAGTAAAACAATAAAAATGCTTATACTAGTCCCTCGTAATAAAAGAAAACAAGTGAATATCAAATTCTTTTCTTTGTACACCACAACACTCCTTTAATTGGCGGAGGAGATGGGGAAGGGGGAAGACAAGGAGGCTGTGGCAAGGTTTCTGTTAGCTTCATTGAGAAACTTTGTAACTAAAAAGATCGCAAGTACTGAAAACAATGTGACTACCAAAAAGTTAAATAGCAAAGTCCAAGGAGGATGACAATTACAAGATTCCATACAGTAACCGGGATATTTATTTAATATAGTATATGAGTATGCAATCACCTTGTTATCTATGCCACGAAATGATGTAGTGTAAGGATTCTCATCATCAGCCTCATTCGTATGGTTATAGACAACATCCAAAATGACCTGGGGATAATAAAACCATACAACAATGAGGATTATATACATAATCAGCATGAAGAATTACGAGCTGTTGACAGAAACAAATAAGCTTTCAAACTGCAAGTGATAATAAGTAAGAAGAATACCTCAATTCCAGCATCATGCAAAGCCTTAACCATTTCTTTGAACTCTCGAGAAGCATTGAAAGGTCCTCCACCATTACTTGCATAACGACTCATAGGAGCAAAGAAATTTATTGTTGAATAACCCCATGTATTGATCTTCATACAATTAGAGTCCCAAGAATCCCTCATCAATATATCAGTAGAGACTAGTGGCACAAAATAATGCCATCGTAGAAAAACTATGCTCAACAGACGTATAGTATGACCGACACTTTTGCTTTGCAATCAATACATATAGTTATAGATAATTATATCAGATGCTCTTTTTAGGTAGTACTACCACGGTATGAGGAGCTCATATATTCAGTACAGATCTTAAATTTAAAAATGTACCATGAAGCAGCTCTAAGATTCGGAAATACAATTTTGGTACATGAGACTTGGCTACCCAATTACAATTATGCCAAGCAACCAGAGACCTCTCGCAAATATAAAATCAAGAAACAAAAACATATGTACAACAGTAACTAATTAATGGTAGTCCCAGTTACAACTACCTTGTTACATTGCCAGTTTTTATGACAGTAATATAATGATTATTCCATTTACAGAATTTTCTACCAAGATATTAAGGGACTTCTGGCATTATGTACACATCTAGTGCAAAAGATTGGTTATTCAAATGACCTAGTGCTCATTAGTTTCAAGTTCTTCTCTTTCACGGGCAAAGAATGGAGCAGAAATGATATTAATCTATATTGATTTTCTAAATCACAAATGCATGTATAGAACAGTACAGGACTAGGGCTAGGAGACTCTAAAATAGATAGCAATCTCCAAAAAAAATAAAAAATAAAAAATGGGAAACTACTTTAAATTTAAAAATATAACAATAGCATAAAAGCTAATCTCTAGCTCATTGAATCCTGTTAACTGACTGAAGTTATCTAACAACTCCACCCTTTTTTTCTTTTTTCTTTTTTTTTTTTTTTAAAGCAAAGACAAGTTATCTAACAACTCTTACTTAAAAAGTCAAATATTTCTGTAGGAACTTTTTGAAATTCCATAATATTACTAGGAGTTGTGCATTCCCCTAAAATGTACCCAAAAGCAATACAGAAGATGCAACACCAACCCACCAACTGACAAAACATTCAAAGTCTTCAACACCAGTAACCAACCATGTATTCACGACAATTATTTCAGAAATCTCAACTACCAACACACATGCTCATGATCACATGCTAGTGCACAAATGCAGAGGTGGGAATCCCCGAAAATATATGGAAAAAACAGACTGTAATCTTCAAGCAAATATCACACTATTGGCATCAATAATTTAACTAACCATATGATCCCTCGGGTTTGGGCGCCTTTGGAACTCCAATTCATCAAATTCAAAGACCGGCAGCAATTCCACCGCATTGATGCCAAGCTCCAAAAGATGAGGTATCTTCATAGGGATAGGAATATCAGACAATTTAAAAGATAAAATAATTTTTTTACATATTTTCCATGATGTCTAGCACTTGGAAAAGAAGCTGACACTTGACAGAAGAGACTAGAATAACAGAGCTTCAAAGAAACTAATTTTATACAAGAAAATCATCCTGCTCACACAATATAACTTCGGAAAACTAAAATGAAAAAGAAACTGCAGGAATATATGCAAAAGTCTAAAAAGGAGAGGACAAAGGAAACCTTCTTAAAGCTTACGTAAAATCCTCACTCAGTAAATATTACCTTCTCTATAACACCAAGGTAACTACCACGTATTTTGGAATCCAGACCACTAGATTCATTAGCCGTAAAAGCACGGACATTCATTTCATATAAAACAAGATCTTTCTGCAAAACCAGGATCAAAGACGCGATGGTCAAGAATTAAAAATACACTTGTAAACAATAAAGGGAAAGCAGTCAAGAAGTTTTAATGACATAGCTAAAATATAGAATGAAAGAACTTAGTTAATGATATTGCACAAAAAATCAAAATGGATTAGACAAAAAATAGGGATAAGAATCATCTGATGTTGATAAACAGCTGTTTTAAGCATTGATACAAATATGCTTACAACCAAACCCACCAAAGGCGAATCCAATACATTTTGTCAGTGTGTGCAGCCATTTGCTATGTCAAAAACTTTTTTATTTACAGCAAGAAAACTCTGTCCACAATAACTCCCATAATATTGCCCTGAATCCCCAAAACTAACCTTGGAAAAAAAAAATATATATATATATATACATAACCAAAACCATTTGCAACTTATGCATTCCAAATATGCTTCGTATTAGCCACATTTGTTAAAAAGTCATGTAAACCAACTAGAAAAAACGATTCTTTGAAGCTCATTTCCTTTTCTTCATCTTAAATTGTTTCTCATTTCTCAACTTTGGCTGAGTTGAGAAACAACGAAAAGATTCAATTTTTTTACGCCTATATCTTGTTAATTAAGGGAGTAGTTGTCCACCTTCATCTCAAATTGGATCCGCCCACCCCACGAGTAGAGGTTTCAGATGTATTCCAAAACGGGAACATAAGTAATCCAAAAAACCAGTAGCTTGACAAGAATACTAAGTAATATTTCACATGGCACAAGTCAAGATAGTGCCTCTTAACCAATTAAAGTTAATTTACCTCAGGGATGTTAGGAAGCATGTAGTTTTCTCCCCAGTCAAATGGCAAGCTATCGAAATCATAAGTCCCCAAAAATTGAGAAATCTTATTTCTGGCATCACCAAAAATCCTGCGCCCTTCAATTAGCTTTGCATAAGGATCGAGTAGAATCATGCTGCTATCAAAGCGATGTCCCTGATGCCAATATTGTGGACCATCAATGCGATAACCATATAGGACATTTCTGCGAGGCAAATCCTATGATAACAGAAATTCCATATCAATTTGCAATAGATAAGCAAACAGAAAAATGCATAACACCACCAAGATAGGTATTTTAAAAAAAAAAAAAAAAGGATTCAGCTAAACCCACTAATGTTAGAACCAGATATACAATAAATCAAAGTCATTATAAATGTGATTTTCTCTTGTTTTAATATCAGGAAGTTATATAAAAGACTGACCTACCAAAAGTATTGTATTCGTGATTCCAAGAGAAAGAACGACTTAAAATATTGGATTAGCTAGTGATTTAGGAACCGAACACGTTTTTAGAGGATCTAGATATAAATGGGGAAAATGAGAAAGGGAGTCTTGGTGCTAGAATCTAAGTGCATTATTAATAACTGTTGCAGTTTAGTTCCTTGTTACATAAATATGCACTAAAAAGGTTAAAAGTTTGATTTGTATTTTTTACTGTTATTAAGGATAAGGCACAGAAAATTGGAAAGCAAAAGAATCAATATCGCTTGAAGCAAGAATCTTGAATCATATATGAGTTAATAAACTTTTGTTTATGACGATTATGGATATGAGTTTTCAGTGAAGGCAAAAAAAATTTGGGTCGTTTGAAGTTAAAATATCATATCCTTCACCAAGAATTAAGATAAAAAATACTATTTTTTAATTTGAAATTCTTTTCCACCCTAATTCAAAAATTATCACAAAGTTGATAAGGCTTATGATCCCATGCCAACAGATGATCATAGAATTCATGCAACTTTCAACGTGTGCATTCACAGCTATTTGACAAGGATCATGGATAAGTCTGAGCAGCCCATATAAGTTGTACAGACAAGTATTTGAACACTTCTGCAGACTACAAAAAGGAAAAACTCTTATGGCGAAAATCCTGATCATTAAGCCCACCGTTGTTACAACCATGGCATGAATGAAACAGTACCACATTTTAACATGAAGTGGTTATTAATTTTAAATATTGAGTTTCCAATGCAGAAGTAAATTTGATATAGATAACTCTTTCGTTGACTTTGCATCTTCCCTTTGCATATTGTAGCATATAATGTTACTTCACTTGTTTCATTATATATGGTTCTTTCAAAAAAATGAAGATAAGACATTCAATAGTTAAAATTCTGGGTGTCCGAAGATGTTCAACAGGGACTAGCAAATAGTAACTTGTATGTATGAAAAATCTTTATGCATTGTGTGATGTTAGAGGAAGAGGAAGGCCCTATGTTAGTGGAAGAGGAAGCCCCCTGCCTCCCAGGAAAGACATAAGAACTTCCCATAAATGCAATATATAGTAAAACCAAACAGAACTAGTTAATGCGCAACATTAAACAAATACTGAAAATTTGCAATAGCATGAAGAACATGGCCTTTTAAAAGAACTGATCAAAAGTAAGAAGACAACAATGCAATAAATGGAAGCAAAAAGAAGAATAAAATGGAGAGAGCAATTAGGAATCACTTCCCCTCTTTATTTTGCTCGCAACATAAAAATAAAGGAGAGTGGAAAAGCAACAAGTGGAAGCTGACACTTCTCCACATATTATTCAACAAAGACTGATGTTTTGATGGTTTTCTCAAGAAATAAGTGATTCAAGGAAGGAGAGCTAAGTTAACATGAGGACTATGGGAGCATGGATGTCCACCCCCACCCCAACAGTTCCACTTCAGAAAAACATGAATTTACAGTGTTCTTTTTTCAAAATAACCAGATCGCAAAAAATGCTCGAGAAATGAAAATTATGTTCTGATAAATATTTAATCAAGATTGAAAAGAACATACACACAAAGAATTGGCTGAGATAAAGTAATAATACTAATGAATTCATTCATAAGCACTGAAAGATAAAATTATTGCACAGAAAACAATATTACCTCAACACATAGGTGCCATATGTCTCCTGTTTTATTCACTAGTGGATCTAGTGTTAATTCAATCATATCTTGATGTGTGTTATGCACTCCCCTGAAGGTACATCAATAAATCAAACACTAATACTACAATAGTATGTAATTCAATTTAGATATATACTAAACGCCAGAAATAAAGGAATAAACGATATTTCTAATAATGCAATTAATGCTACCCCTTTTTATCATAACATAATTGCTGAAGAAAGAAAAAATGTGATATAATTCAGTCATAATACAGAAACCAATGTGAATGAAACTTATTCAGAAAAAAATAAAAAAATAAAATATAAAAAATAAAGGTAAAGGTGTAAAAGAATCATTACTACAAATTTGTAAATAGTAGAATTAGGCAGGAAGATAAACATAAAACTCCAGTGAAAATGGAAATGTGACTCCTGAATCAAATTGATACTTTACTCACGACTATCAGAAGAATTCGATTCCAACCTCTCAGAAAGACTCAAGCAAAGTGTTACAGAAGTGGCATTTTGGGAAAACACTGCAAAATTGATGCCATCTTCAGCCTCGGATACTCCTAATGGATGTGCCTGACCTGGGAAAACTTTCAGTGATGGCATAGTTTCCAACATTTGAGAAACTTCTTCCTAGAATCAGAACAAGTATACAAAGAAAAGGTGAGTATCAGTCTATCACCCAAACAAAAAAACACTTTAATATTTCACATATAAATCAGGTAAAACATAGGGGGCACCAGGCTCTAAAGCAATGAGACGCATTCTAAAAGACAGTGTTACACTAACAAACATAATTAAGCCCTTGTTTGAGCCCCATTATTTGACTAAGAATGCATTTTGAAATAGTAAATTAATGGAGAATGTGTGGTTAAAAAATAAGGAAAAATTTTGGGTTTGTGTGTAATATTATTTTATAAAAGAATGTGTGGTTGAAAAAAAGAGAGAGAAAAATGTATTCTGAAAATAAAAGGAGATCAAACAAGGGCTAAGATATCTAAGAATTCAAATTTTTATCCATTTGACTGCAAGAAATGTGTAAAAAAAAAAGAAGTTGAACTACTCTATGTGATATTAGACACATGCTGTCCACATGCATACTTAGGTCAAGATAATTACGACTATTCAGGATAAATTACGAGGGTGTTTGGTAGAGATTAAAAACGGATTAAAATTGAAAAATTAGCCGTTATTGTTGACTTTTATTAGACGAGTAGGACTCAATAACGGCTATATTTTCAATTTTAATTGGATTCGAATTGGTACCAAACAAGATCTTATTAAGCTCCTATTTGGGCTCCATTAATTCTAAAATATATTTTTCTCTCTATTATTTTTAACCATACATTCTCCAATAAAGTGATATTACATGTAAACTTAGAAGTTTTCATTATTTCTTAACTGCGCATTCTCCCAAAAGAAAATACTATTTCAAAACACATTTTTTTACCCAAAATGGCGCTCCAACAACTGCTTACTTCTTTCCCTGAAAATCTGTGAAGAAACCCAAACAGTCTGTTGGTTTGGCTAAAGTTCTGTGGCGGCCCAGTCATTTTGTTTGCCTTCTTCCATCACAAGAGGCTGCGTTATTTGTTGGGTTTATGATTATTTGAATAATGGATTGTGGAAGTTGGCCTTTAACAAGAATACATAAAGCTATCTCCATAATTATNATAAATCACGCCTCTAATACCCCCTCCCACCAAAATTATGCTGGGGAGTCCACAAGCATCGACGAGAAAATTATGACGAAGACGAGTCAGAGATTTGGTGATGATATCTGCGACCTGTTGATGCGTGGAAATATGGGGAAGAGAGATGATCTTGGAGTCACGCATCTCGGATGTAATGACAGTCTACTTCAATGTGTTAGTGAGTTTATGGTATACAAGATTCGCCGCAATCTGAATAGCACTAGTGTTGTTGCTGTAGAGAAGTGTAGGCTAGACCGGGAAACACCAAGTAAATGGCTTTCATATTGGATGTCCCTAACATAAAAGAAAATTGGATCCATATTTTCTTCAAATCAAATCTTAATGCATGTTCTATCACCCAGTCTCATAATTTATGGTGTGACATGAGCTTAATACCAGCATAATTTGCAAAATCTTGAATGTCTCTTATTATAACAAATGGACACTTTATCACTTTTCTTTTGGCTAATGTGGCTAAATTTTTAATCATTAAGCATCTTTTGAATAATGCATATTTTAAAAAGATGTCCAACTAGCATACAATGCTAATGTATATAATCATCAAACCCTCAGAATGACGAAAATTGAGAATTTTTCAATAACCAAAGCTGAGTAACAATGATATCACGAGAATTGACATGACAATATACAGTCACATAAACCTCCTCTTCAAGTATCTAACTAAACATAATATGATAGTACTGGGGCATATACATAAAACTACCTCTTCTACAGTAACGTTCTGTTCTCGGGCTTGACGAGCATACACACTACAATTTCTACGGTTACTGCAACCAGATGCGTGTCCCACCTACACCGTTAGGTTAAATGACGTCATCAACAACCAACACACAGCAATTTCAACATGAGTCATCATAAAAGTTAAAACAAAAAAAAAAAAGGCAGCTCACTTTGCTGATTAATTTCTGCCCAGCAAATAAAGATCTTTCACCTGGGTTTAGTCTGTGAAACAAATATACAGACAAAAATCAATCAAAAATGGTAAAAAAATATAACTAAACAAGCAGTAAAATATTTAATTAAAGCAGAATAGTGAATCAATTACCCAAAAATCGGTGGCAAGCTAGAAGGATTGAAATTGGTGTATAGAGAAGAACCCAGTACCATATGTGTTATCGACATTATCGTGTTAATTTAAGATGAAGAAAAAAGAGATAGGGCAAGAAATGCAGAAGCATGCTCTGTATTAATATCTTCAGTTTGATAAGACGGTTGAGTTGAGCGGCACCAAGGGTTTAATTGTCACGAGACATTGGAAATTGGAATCCTCCTTTTGATTGACATTTTTGTATTCAGATATTTGGATTCGAGAGGGACGTAGAAGCAGAGGACTCATTTTCTGTCTGCACACGTGTTAGATGATGATCTTGTCCAATTCTTGGCCTCCAGGTATTAGAGCATCACGCTCTTTAAAATTTTTAAAGAGTTTATTTTATTAATTAGAGAGTATTTATACATTTAGAGATTTAAAATTTTGAAGTACTCCAACAATTTTTTTATGGGTTAATTTTATAAATGGTCACTGAAGTTACCTGAAAATTTCAAAACGGTCATTGAAGTTTCAAAGTTTCAGAAACGGTCACTGAAGTTTGAAATTTCTTTTACAAACGGTCACTGAATTTTCA
>CAIGRF010021890.1:1934-20080 GCA_903798235.1 Fraxinus ornus
AAAAAAAAAAAAAATCGGGGGCGCTGTCCCCGAACCCCCGTGGACCCCACCCATTCAACTCTGGGACCCCCCTACTTCGGCGGGCTGGCTCCGCCCCTGATTCCAGTCAATCAGGTGAAAAAAGAATCCATAGCATCTATTGGATAAATATATGGGCAAATTTTCCCATTTAGGTGCATGAATCGGAAATATTTCTTATCTTCTGGATGACTATTAAAAATGTGATTTTTTTTTAGATTTATACATATAAGCTTTAATTTTGTGCGATCCCCGTATCACAGATCTGGTATGGTATGAATTTCTTTTGTATTAGTCAACTGATAAAAGGATTTTCTTTTTCTTGTGCTATCTGTTCCTCACCTCATGATCCAGTCAACTGACTTTTTTTTTTGGCTAATCATGGCATAGTAAAGAAACTGCTAATATCGTGCTCGGATCTTATTTTGCTTTTTCTTTTGAAGTGAGCCACTTGTGGGGAAAACAGAACTGGACCAAAATGGTATGTTCTGGTTCAACCAGCCTTACTATTGTTAAAAAAAAGAAAGTAATAAAATAAAATAAAGGATGCTCAGAACTGTATTTTGCCCACCCCTACTTAATGAAGTGTTACTGCTTATTTTACTCTTAAGAGATGTATTACTTGTTAGTTGGTGCTTTAATCTTAATTAAACAAGTATACCAACAATCCAAACTTGTTATTTCGATAGGATGGACAACTGATCACAATTCTCAAAAGGCTACAACCTGGACAACATGATTTTGCTACCATAAAAAGAGAAATCAGATCCAGATCTAGTTTCATTCCATCGTTTTGGTGGAAGAAAATAGCCGAACTATTCTTCATTTTCAAGAAGATTGGCATTTTACTAGTTGTGGAGGGTAAATTTTGTTTCAATACGATTGACCTGATGCTTCATTTGGAATTTGTTATGAAAAATGATCTTGCTCAAAGCAAGATGGGTGGAAGACTTTGTGTTATTGGTATGGGCGGTATAGGAAATATTACTACTCCATCTCTTGCTCCATTTTCAAGGTACGAAATTTAGAATATTCTTTTATCGAAATACTAGAACTAATTACTTTATTTTTATTCATTAATTGGGCTTGGCATGAGTAACCGTGAAAGGATTTTTTTTATGATATTTACTGCATTTGTAAAAGTATTGCTTTAATTTTAAAATTGAGAAAATTTCAAAAAATGATTACTTTCACGTGGCCATTTGCAAAAATGTCCCAAATTGATTATGTGTCCATTTTGCTAAAATTTAAACTAAAATACCCTTAATAACAATTTGAAATCTCACAATGGAGACAAGTTTTTAATCATAATTAAAAATTTTATTGACTAATAGGAACTTCACATAATCTATACTACTCATTTGAAAAAGTACGAATGTCAATTCATGCATTAAATGCTAATTTCTTTTTAGAATTGGGTCAGTTCGATTTTTTCATTTTTTTTGGTTATGATCCGGTTGGGTTAGTTCGGGTTATGGGATTACCCATGAAAATTAGCCCAAATCATTGGGTTTTTTTTTCATATTATTTTGTTGGGTTTCGGTTATTGGCTTTTGAAATGGGTTGGGTCAGTTCACTTTATTTACCCATCAAAATCGACCTAACGTACCCTCATTTTATTGAGAAGAATTGAAAACTCTTCAAACTTGACCACTTCTGTAAATCCACCCATCTTTATCTAACCTTATTTATCTCGTCAACCCTATTTCTCTCGTCTTCAGCCGGTACTGCTCCAATTGTTGACATTGTCATCTTTGATTGTCAATTGCAAGTTTGTTGTCACGTTTTGCTTGGTGCACGAGTTGTCTTCGTATATCTTCTCTCTCAATTAGATTTTCAATCAGTCCTCCTTAACATTGTTCTTTTTTTGTTAAGTAACTGTACATTTTTCTTCCATAGATGGATTTACATAGGTCTCGTACGATGAGTTGATTGCATTAAATTTCTAAAATTTAAGGGTTTGAAGGGTTTTGTCTGGTAGAACTTAAGGGAAAATGGAGTAAATGTAATGGAAGAGGAGAATATGGAATTGGGGAGTTTTTGTGTAGAGAAATAAGAGAAAATTGTTGCTTGATTTTAGAAGAGGGAAGGAATTATATGAGGGCAAATGAGGAAAAAATGCATATACATCGCTAATAGCCTGTTATAGACATGTGAACATGTAGTAGCTTAAGAAAAAAATTTCATATTAAAAACATTAGGTTTCTGAAAACTCAATCAGTACTCACCAAGAATAGAGTTATACTACCTACTAAGGAATTCAGAACTTACTTGGAGCAAATCCAATGTCGAACATTGGTTCATTCGAACATCGTTGACAGCCTATTGATGTCAGTTTTTCTCAACATAATAAGTTCCACATGTCGAACATTGGTTCATTCGAACGTCATATATGCGTTTTGCAGTAATACATACGAAATAGTGTGACGATGTTTTCAATTATTTTTGTAGTTTTGTAATATACTCTCTCGTGTTTTATGATTTTCGTATTACATGATATTCGTTTCCAATTATTCGTTTTATTCAGTTTGATTTCGTTATATGATATTTGTTGGACAGTGGATCCTCGAACTTCTGCATTTCCTTTTGTATTGTTCGTCGTCGTGAACTGTAGTTCTCGACAATTAATCGCAATAATTCTCGACAGATGACAGAATCTCGACAGATGAACTGTCGAGAACTGAGAGTTCTCAGTTTTTGTCGACCCTTTAACAGTTACACATGTTTTTCATTTGTTATCGTGTAGTTGTAATATATTGTTTCGTGTGTTATGATTTTCATACAACTACTGATATTCATTTTATTTCTTTATATGATGTTTGTATTAGTTCAAAATTGTGTTTCATAATTTTTTTTACCTTTCTATCTACATGTGCCACAAGTCACGATTTGACATGTTTTCTTTTTCTTGTTGTACCTTGCAGAAGAGATGGATTTCGAATTGGAGGTACCTGAAAATGCATGGTTGCGGGCCCGCATTTCGCAGCGAAGCAACCTTAAGTTTGTAAAAAGGGTCTTGGACCATTTTGATGAGCGGCAGCTCCAAGACTTCCACAACTCATGCCTCGGGTTCCTTGCCGACATTCTAGACATCCAATTCTCCGCACAACTGTTCCAACAACTCGTCTTCCGATTCATACGGACGGATAAGGTGAAGGAATTGTGGTTCAGTGTACAAGGCCACTTGACTCGGTTTGGACTGCAAGAGTATGCAGTCGTGACGGGGTTAAGATGTAGTCTCCCTCCCGAGGATGATGTCTTTACTCGAGTCTTGGAAAAAAAGAGACTGAAGGAGAAATATTTCAAATCACTTGACAAGATTTCATGCGCCCACCTTGAGAAGACATTTCTCCGATCGTCGACGCCCCAGGCTGATCGGTACAAGCTCGGTTTGCTCTCATTGTCGAAGGAGTATTCTACGCTCTGGATAATAATGTGGGTATATGTGAGGCGGCATTGTCAATTGTCGACGACCTGGACTTATTTTTTTCCTACCCTTGGGGTAGAGTTTGATACAGTCGTCTGTTGAGGGGATTTCGGGGTGGTTGGGCACGAAAATTTCGCTACGCCAAGAGAAAGAATGAAAAGGAGATCAGCTATACAGTTCATGATTTCTCCATCGCCCTACATGTACTAAGTATTATTTTATTTCGATGCATCTATATATTGTCATGCCCATGCGATGTCACGTGACAATGCTTTTCTGCTGCGACAGATATAAGCGTTTGAGGCGATACCGAAAACTGGGGAACGGTTTGTTGAGCGGCTTGGGGAATGATCTTCATGGCTTCTTCACTGGACGGCTTCAAAACAACCGCAACATCGTACATACGACGCGTTCTTCAAGAACACACAAGTACTCTTTCAGGTTTAGCATACCCGTATTCATTTTAATTGCTAATGCACACAAATTACATGTTTCGTTGATGTTATTTTTCTGTGTTCGCAGCTGTATGTGCATGAAACACTGCTCCCCATCGAAGCCGAGCTTGTCCAACTATATATCTCCACTCTCGTGCCGTATGAAGATCGTTGTGTATCCACTTTAGATGACATTACTCGGAACATGGTCACTCTACAGTTTGTCGTAGAGGCATTGGGTAGTGGACATAATTACCATTCGTCTACGAGGGAAGCCGACGAAGATGAGTCCAGTGGAGGCTCTGACGATGAGCGGTCCGAGGGGAATTACCTCAAGGGGCCGTCAGCTAGTGATCGTGGCGAGTCCAGTTCTGATCACAGTAGAGATGGCGATGAGGACGAGTCCAGCGATGACGAGAGTGGAGACATCGCGGCTGAGCATAATTACGACGGGCATATGGGCGTGTTTTCCACTCACGCGGAAATACATACTTCCCACGACAGTTTAGGACCCTCAACATCTTGACGACAATGTGCCACTTCTAGAGGAAGTCTGACGAGAGAGGATGTCGATGAGTTGTTGTTGGATCAACAAATCCTTATGGAAATTGGCTTTCGGACCGTTAAACTTGAAATCATGGAGCACGTAAGTGCGGAATGTGCAAAACTGAGGGAGTTCATATCTACAGTCGTGCCCTCATCCGATACTACCGCCACAGTAGCCCTGCATGACGTCCCCAACGAGCCCACAGATTCAGGACCTTCACCACACGATATGTGTTACTTGTTTACAAGTTACGATTGCTAAGTGTAACGTGATTTCATCTGTTCCCGTACTACATTCCCTGATACCCAGAATCGGATGATCGTGACGGGACATTGCCCAGTGTAGGCCACGATGAGACTGGTATTTGCATAGTTGTCAGACCCAACCCGGACACTGACTCGGACAATGCACCGGGTCAGTGGGTCAGTGGTTGGACCGGCGGCCCGGTGATTGGACCGGCGGGTCAATGCCTGTTCAATATATTATTATTTGTCTATTGATTAATAAAATTTTGACATTTTCTAATACTAACTACATTAACCTTATGTAATTTAGGCGACTAAAGATCAATTTTTATTTCAATTTTCAACAAATTGTAAATCCCTTATAATGAAATATGGATTTGAAGCAATAGACAACCAACAATTAAAGACAAATTCATGTGGCAAAGTCGCATTAGTAAACAAGATATCTTTATATAATATAAAAATATTCTTGCAAAAATAAAATCAACATCTAAAAATTTATCATGCAGAAAGCACTTGTTACAAAGTAAATTATTTGCAATAAACCAACACTTTCTCAATTAAGAAGAATTAGAGCGCATCCATGCCGGGGTATCAGACATAAATTCTTCAATTCCTTCGCCTTGTACAAATGATGGAGTCTCAGTTATACTAAAATCCTCGTTTTCATTGTTTGTATTGAATCCATTTTCATTATCATTGCCACCATCGCCATCAAGATCAAGATCGTCAAAATGCAATTCATCTAAAAAACATAAAATTTAACATTACATCATATGTATTTTAATAATAAGAAGAAGAAACAATAGTATTAGTTGAACAATTACCATCATTTTTATTGTTCTCCGTAGTACATGGTCCTAAATCACGGCGAAATGTCTCCAACTCATCATCTACTAGATTCGGTGGGTCCTCCTCTAATACCCAATTGTCATAAGTGCCAAACCTTTCAAAGTCGATAGGATCATAATTTCGACTCTTGAAAAGATTCCTAAACAATGTTTGTTAATCAAGTGAAATAATCAAATATAACATTAGTAAAATAAAATCAAGTCTAAGAATCCAATAAATCATAAAAGGATGAAAACTTCTATTTAAATAATATTACCGTTGTTGTAATCTTAAATTGTAGTGGACATAAACAAGATCATTAAGTCTTTGGTGCTCGAGTCTATTTCGCTTTTTAGAATGGGTATGTTCAAACATACTCCAATTCCTCTCGCAGCCTGAAGAACTACATGTTTGACTCAAGACTCGAATTGCAAGTGTTTGTAGGTTTGGTGCACTGCTACCATAACACATCCACCATTCATCTGTAAAAAATAATAGATGTATGTTATATAAACTGAAATGAAAACTGAATAATACAACCAAAACGCAATACAATATTTGTTTTACCTGGAGCCATTCTATGGCGATCAGCTACAGCAGATAAACGTCCAAAGTCACCATGTGCTTGCCTAAATACTCTCATTTCACTTGTCAATTTGCTTCTTAAATCAGGTTGATTATAAGCATATCTCTCAATTACATCTAACAGTCCGGAAATAGTATGTTTATGATTTTCCATATCTGGATTATTATATTGGAAAGAAGGGTTTAACCAATATCCAGCAGCATGAAGATTCTTACGCAACTGACCATCCCATCGATTTTGAATAATTTGCAGATAAGGAGCAATTCTAGTCTTTCTTCGTTGAAATCTACGTTCTATTTCATATTTTGCAACTTGAATAGCTTCATACAAGTATCCCATTGAAGGCTTTTCATCACTATCAACAATTCGTAAAACACGAACTAAGGGTTCAGTAAGTTGCACAATAGTAGAACACTCTTTCCAAAACACGGAATCGAGTACATTATCAACAAATCTTTTCCCTTTGCTTTCCTTAGCATATGCCGATAATGTCCATTCTCGAGAAGTCACCATTGCTCGTAATGAATCTTTTTGGGCAAGTATACTTTGTAAAGCTATAAAGTTAGTGGCAAAACGAGTAGGAGCAGGTCGAATTATTTCTTTGCCTCCAGTAAATTTCCTCATCAAATGCAAAGGGTAGCAATGGTTGTATATATATTTTGTGATTTTTGATGCTTGAACTACGACATTACTAACTTCATCTAGTTTTCCAATATCATGAAACATTAGATTTATGCAATGGGCTGCACATGGAGACCAAAATAATGTTTGAAACTCTCGCTCCAATAACCTACCAGCGGCAACGTAATTTGCAGCATTGTCTGTCACCATATGGACCACGTGTTCTGAACCCACAAATAACACAATATCGCGAAACAACTTATATAACATATCTGCAGTTTTTGATTCATCTGAAGCATCTACAGATTTTAAGAATACTGTACCTTTCGGACAATAAACTAGAAAATTAATTAGAGTTCTTCTACATTGATCTGTCCAACCATCTGCCATAATTGTACAACCAGTCGTCTTCCAAGTTGAACGATAGCTATCAACATAATTCTCTACCTCCTTGACATTTCTAGCCAACAAATAACCACGAAGACTATGAAAGTTTGGACCTTTATAGCCGGGACCCATACTAGCTATGGCATCTATACTTTGTTGATAATACACAGAATTTACAGCATTGAAAGGAATGCATGAATCAATCATCCATTTTGATATAGTAAGATCACATTTTTCCATAGCTTCTTTACTCTGAAGAACACTTTTAATAGTAGGTTGGTTACCAGGTCCTGTTCTTGGCATGAAGTATGAACCAATTCCTTTTTGTTCTTTTAAAACTTTAGCTCCCACTCCTTTTCTCTCACTTTTATCCACAACTATGCCCTTACCGTTAGAACTAGGGGGGATGATTTCTTGAACATCATCATTATGCAAATCCCTATACATTTGCTCTTCTTGTTCCCTATAATAAGAACTATGTGGATTACACTCGTCAAGAACTTCTTGAGTTTTGCGTTTCTTTGCAGCAAAGTTTTCCATGTTTTCTTTCATTTTGAATCTTACATCAGGAGGTACTTTACGACACGAATCCACATCACCTTTTACCCCTGCTAAGTGTTGTTTGACGCGATTAATACCACCTCCAGCAAAAGTCTTCCCACAATACAAGCAAACTAATTTCTTTTTATTTCCTTTAGTACCATCTTCAATAATCTGTTTACAATGACCCCACGCTATATCTGTTTTTCCTCTAGCTTGACTTTTTGGTGGAGAAGAATGTGGTGTACTATTATCACCAATGAACTACACAAAGACATAAATTATGTTTAAAGATTGACTTATATGAACTTCATTACAATGGTTCAAAACAATACATTTCTAGTTTATTTGATTTCAATATTTATCATTGAACATGTACAGTCTAATTAACAGTAGAAGTTGATACAGCTGATGAAAACAGTGTTAATGTCGAAGATAAAGCTTCAACTACAAGAGAATCAGAGGGCACGTTCTTGATTAACTGGTAATGACAGTAATTAAGTTTTAAAAATTTCAAGGATCTAGCCCAAAGAAATTGGTTAGCATGTGATTTCAAAACCATCTTGACATCTTACAAATTAAAATTGAAAAAATGAGGAAGATATGGAATCAAATTGGATGTTCAAAAATCTGATTTGCACTAAATGTCTATTTTCAGGGATGGACTCTTTATGATTGCTTATGAGGAAGCTCTTAAAATTCGCGTGTATGTTTCTTGGCTAAGGTACCATCTGTCGAGGTTCTCTGTTCTGAGGTTCCAGGCACCAACATTGTCAAGAGACTCGAAGATACATTTACTGTTTACATTACTTTAAATTCAATTAAGCCCCATTTACAAAGATTGACTTAAATGAACGTGAACAGTCTAATTAACAGTGCTTGGTGTAATAAATAATTTAAACAAACAAACAGGAATCTGGAAAATGTGGAACTCGAGTCACAAAAACTACAAACTCGAAAGCCATTACAGCATCCTCAAAGTGATTACCATTTTTGCACACTTGTCCCTTTCAGTACTTGATCACTTTCTTATTTTGTAGATATGTTGGTCAATAGAAATCCCAAGGCTATTTACTGATGAAAGTAAATGAACAATCTAAATATTATAAACAGCCTAGCAAAAGGCAAAGGAAAGTTCTGCTTTCCTGGGTTATCCAGAATCTCTTGATAATACTCATTTTCAACCACAAGAATCAAACAAAACCAGCTGAGAAATAGATATAAATTAATCTTTCAACACCCCAAAACAAAATCAGTACAAAATTTTCACATTCAAATTCGGTAGGTTTATATGTTATTGAATTAGAAACCAAAAAAAAAAGAAAATACATGTAAATTTTGGACTTACACCATCGTCTTCCATCTAATACAACTTGAAATTCAAACTTTGGATTCTTGGGAGGCTTTGATTTCTACCTGCTGGCTGCTGATGCGGCGTCGATCTCTATTGTGGAATTGGAATCGTTTTGCCTGGTGGGTTTTCTGGAATTAGGGCTTTTATTCACCATTTTGGACCGGCCGGGTTCCATGGTTTTTGGGCCACCGATTTTGTGGGAACCCAGCGGTTCAGCCGGGTTTTGAGCGGGCTGTTTGCATAGTTAAAAAATAGTCTGGCTCGGACCGGATCAAGGTCCGGTTCGGCGGTTCCCGGTCTGGACCGGCCGGTCCGGTCCGGTTTTTAGAACTATGGGTATTTGCATTGATTGTGAGTATTTTTGTTATTCATCTCATATGTATCCTTGCTACATTTTGCTAATATTGAACTCCTTCACGTCATTCCAAATATTCTGAAATAGATGGTGGAGGTATCGACACGTTACCGAATGGAAGAGGCATCCACCCGTTCTTGGATGACTATGGGGGTTAGTCGGGTACCGATCTACAAGATGTGAATGGTATGTATGTTTGCTATGATGAAATGTGTCATTTCGTATTGTCGTACTGTCTCCGAAGCTCGTACTGTATTGTGAACATAATTTAGTTTTTGTTTTCATGTAGTTGGAGGAGGGATGGAGCTCGAAGTATCGTGCCTGGACAACGCCGATGTTCCTTCCACTCATGCTGCGAGGGATGTGGTCGGTATGTTTTGTAATGCACAAGTTGTAATGATGTGTACACTTGCAAGCAATTTAAGACGTATTGTCCTCAACTTCTACAGACGGTACTGAGCTGATTGACAATGTCGTGGGTACAAGTGCACTTTTGATGTCCACTAATGATCACCACACTGAAGGTAAGTTCTCGAAGCCAACTCCGACATATTTGTTTTACGTAGGAGAGCGTATAGCTCGATAGGTTCGTGTTTTTGTACATAATGCTATGTAATTTATCTCGTCGTTCTTTTATGTAGGCAGTGCCTATGATTTGCCGGTTGAGGTCACCATACCTGACGAAGGTGTTGATGTTGTTCACACCAAGAGATCACGATCTACACGACTTCGACTGCCTGCAGCATCTACCAGGACTCTATACACCATAAGGAGGATGAAGAGATCAAAGAAATAAGTGAGTAAATCCAGTGTGAACGTACTGTGATTGAGTCAATATTTGATAGTGAACTTACGATACGTTCCGTTTACAACCTAAGTGAGGTGACCACGTGTATGTAATATATGTTGCGATTTGAAGATGTAAATTTGATATGTTTCCCTCATGCACATGTTTTCGACAATACCAAAGGTTAAGTAGCTAAAAACTCTCAATATGACTGTTTATTCATCTCTCTCAGAATTGTGTGTCAAGGTTGCCTAGTGTATCAGATGAATCAACTCAACATTTTAGAGGGGAGAAGACGCCAATGTCTAGCAATTTCCTCTCCCAGAGGGGGAGATATATATTTTTCTAGTTATAGTCGTATTTGAGAGTCTTGTAATGTTTAATTACCTTGCACACACTCCCTATTTTAGTCTAATATATTTTGGCTATGAAATTGGACAATGTTGTTTCTCCCTTTTAAGATTGAACATATTCTAAATTTTATCATTGGACACAGTTGTGAATGCAATATATCCAAGAATTGTAAATGATAATGAGAATTTCCCAAGATACAGTGAAAGTATTTCATCAATTTTTATACCTCACAGGTTGCGAACACACAAACAAAACTTACAAGGGTCCAAATCCAAGTAACTTTTCCTTTGCCAAGTAAAAGTTTTCAAGTCCAAGTGAAAATTGGCCTAAGATGGGAATAGAGAATTAGCTAGTGGGATAATTCGATGTTTTTGTTTGAAGGCATCCTTCCAGAACTTATCAAGGAGCTACATAAAAAAGGCTCCAATCATTGACCTTCAAACTAGAAACAGCAAGCTTGAATACCTCAGCCATTGGCATACATCTAGTTGTGGTTGGTAGCAGGTAAAACAATCAATAAAATCTACAATTGACATAAATTATGTACAAAGAAAGAAGGAAAGGTACAATTAGACCTTGAACAATCACACCAGTTGATTGTCAAATTAAGTTTTAAATGTGATTTGATGATTGTGTAATAACTGCCCATATTTGCTGTCTTCAAATAAGTGCATTATAAATAGAAGGCAACCATAACTAAGTGAGGTACAATTGAAAACTTCATAAGCTTTGTCACTCTGTATTGGTTATCAGGTAGAAAAACAGTTTCATCCATCGCATTTGCATGCTACTAATGTCTTCGATGGGAAGTAACGAACCGTTCAACCTGAATGATCTTTCGCCAATACCCGATTCATCCCCGTTATGTCCCATCATAATTTCTTTGGAAGATGAGGATGTCAAGCCTCCGAATGGTAGGAGAGTCGCCGTTCCTGTTCCTTTTTCGAACTTAGCTGAAGTTGCAAGTGAAACGTCGTTGTCACCGAACACTGTGCTCGATGAGGGGTTCTAGTATATGGTGTGGTAAGAAGATGAATCCAATAAGGATGAGTGGTTGGCGAACGTTGCACCTCCTGAGATAATTGTCATAAGCTCGGATGATTTTGATGAAGATACTGGTGGAGAAAGTTCAAACATCGACGACGAATGAGGTAGTTACATATGGTTGTGTACAAATGAATAAGTATCAAGTTCTTTTGTAGTTATTTTTGTGAGGGATGATTTTGGTAACAGTCCCAAAGAAAAAAACAAATTTGATAGTATTCTTGTTTAACAAAAAAACAAATTCTTATTTCTTCCGTGTAGTTGTTACAATTCAGTTTATTTAATTTTTCGAGATTATGTTGTATTCCATTATATTATGTTCGATGTACTAATATTTAATTTTTTTGCAGCATGGAGTATCACTTGGAAGTGACATTGAGACAGATGTCGGGTAAGGTCTCCTTCTCCCCTTCACTGATCTGTATGACCGCCTGACTAAATTTATAGCGGAGCAGATAAGCGAGATGTGACGAAAGTTGGCTGACGGGTTGCCGATCATTACACCAGACCGACGGAGCAGATGAGCGAGATGCAACGAGAGTTGGCTCGACGGGTTGACGATCAGTACGCCCGACTAACAGAGCAGATGGGTGAGATGCGATGAGAGTTGGCTTGATGTGTCAACGATCTGTACGCCAGACGACAAAGCAGATGGGCAAGATATGCCAAGAGTTGGCTCGACGGGTTGACGATCAGTACGCCCGATTGATGGAGTAGATGGCTGAGATGGACGAGAGTTTAGGGGACAAGTCAATTATGTATCTAATGATATTGGAGCTCTACATCACCACATGCTAGATCTTCAAGATGAGGTCGCAGCCTTCTGAGGCGATATAATGGGCATGAGACGGGGTGACGAAGAGGGTGATGTGGAAGGGGGTCGTTTTTGGGCGGATGGGGAGAAAACGGTGTGGTGGTAGTGCAGAATGTAGAAAAATGTATTTCGGGTAGACAGGGGATTCCAACTGACATACACGTATTTAAACAGATTAACAACTTTGCAAAAATTAAACCTTCTTACTGTTTGTAGAGATTGGTTAATTCTTCTTGCAAAAAGTTTATGAATACATGGCTAAAACATGAAGTTTTATTGAAAAGAAGGTTTAAGAACAAAGACTCTTAAACTTATTTAATTACAAGTACTGATCTAGTGTGGATCTACTGTTTTTGAGAGTTTAACCTCGAACTGTATACATGGAAAATTTTAAAAAACAAAGAAAATTTTCTTTCGAGACTTTTCTCCTCTCCTTCTCTTCGAAGTCTCTTTTTATAGCCATCTGGATTGCTAGAATGATTGTCGACTATTCTCAGCTTAGCAAGGTCACAAAGACTGATGGATATTTGATTCCAAATATGCAAAGTCTTTTACGATTAATCAAAGGAAAAAAAGATTTTTTCTTCATTTGATTGTAAATCTGGATTTTGGCAAGTTAAACTTGACCAAGATGCAAGACACCTCACAGCATTCAGTTGTTCACAAAGACATTATCAATGGAAAGTAGTACAATTTCGCTTAAAGCAAGCACCAGGTATTTTTCAAAGACATATGGATAATATATTTAAAATTCATAACAAATATTGTTGTGTATATATTGTCGATATCTTAGTATTCTCTGATACTAAGAAAGATCATGAAGAACATGTTACAACTGTTTTACAGGAAGCATGCATTACATGGAATGTGCTCTCTAAAAAGAAAGCAAAATTGTTCAAAGAAAAGATTGGATATCTTGGGTTGAATATAGCCTACGACTATAAACAACTAAAACCTCATATCATTGCTCATATCCAGGAATTTCCAAATGAAATTCAGGATCAGAAATAGTTGATGAGATTTCTTCGATGTCTCATTTATACAGAATCTTTTATCAAAGATTTAGCAAAAATGAGAACACCACTTCAAAAGAAACTTAAAAAGGATTTTAAATGGAACTGGACCAAAAAGGACACTCTTTATGTTCAGAAGATAAAGTCTAAAATCAAGAAATTACCATATTTATATCATCCCAAAACAAATGATAAAATGATGATCGAATCAGACGCTTCTCAAGAACATTGGGGAGCAGTTTTAAAAGCTTTTGATCAACAGGATCAAGAAGAAAAATTATGTGGTTACGCTTCAGGAACTTTTTCAGGAGCAGAAAAGAATTATCACATAAACGAAAAAGAAATCTAACTATGAAAAAGGCTATTACGAAATTTAGAATGTATATCATTTCTGATAAATTTCTTGTTAGAATCGATTCTTGTACTTGTAATTCAGTTTTGAAGAAACAAGTACACCCAGACTACAAGCAAGGAAGACTCATCAGATAGCAAATGTGGTTTAGCCATTATGATTTTGAAATTGAAATTATCAAGGGTAAGAATAATTTTTTAGCTGATTCATTAAGTAGAGAATTTGCTTTTGTAGGTCAAAATGACAGACATTGAAAATCAAATTGCCAATCTAGAGTTACAGATTGAGATAGAAGAAATGGAAATCTCAACAAGACAACAAAAAATGCAGATCTTGAAAAAGAAGTTGGCTAGACGTCTAAAACAAAAAACATCATCAACTTCTATTTCAAATGGGGGGGATGAAACCTCTGAAAAACCCAAACAGAAGGATTCGAAAGTAGCAAGACTACTGGAGATACAAATACAGTCCTGAAGAATCCACCTCTTGTTGGTGTTAATACATCTCTTGTAGGTACAAAATTCTATGTGATCTTTGACGGACCACCAAAAGGATTTTACACCAATTGGGCACAAGTTGAACCACTTGTAAAAAAACAAGCCCTACAAACACGAGAGTTACAAAACATATATAGAAGCCAAAAAGCCTTTTCTGAATACCATGAATCCAAAGGCATTAGCCCAATCCCTTACAAACAACTCTTTGAACTTGATAACATTAATTTGAGACCAAATTATTGTCAAGATATTAGATCTGCCGGCCTAGATTACCCGCCCATCTTTTCAAACCACCACCTAATGAAAATCAAAGGATGAGACTGATATCTTACAAAGATGCAGCTCAATCCATTCCTGATACAGAACCTATCCCAGACAGGTTTAAGAAAATTGGAAAAATTCCAAAACAACAAGAAAGTCCATTATTCACAGGGATTTGCATACAGAATTTTCTTCAACTTGAAGAAGAAACAAGAATAATAGGAGTTTCAGCCCCTGAAAAGAGTTACCATGGAACAATTGAGAAGAAATTTGGACAGTTCATTTTCTTTGAAGGAGATGATCCCATAATGGTACAAAAGCATTCCACTATAGATTGATCAAAATGATAATTCCCAATAAGACCTTTGAAGAAGTCAAACTAATCGATAACAGTTTATTTAAAACTTTGAAGGACTTTAATAAATTTGTTATTAAAGATCGGAAAGTGTAGATGGTTCTTAAAATCAACGGCACAACACCATTTTGGAACAAAGATAACATCCTTGTTAAAGGATATCATCACATCCAAATTAAGACAGACCCTGAACTTGTCCTAAATAAGCCAATTGAAGGACAAATTGAATGTGTAAACGAACAAACAATGGACGAATGGAGAAGTCTTTCCTATCAAAGAATTTTGACAGGATTAAAAGCTTTTAACATGGATTCAAAGATTAAGATAAACCATTTTTCAAATTTTATCGTGGTCACAAGCAAAATAGGATCTTTGATCACCACCGAAGGTATAAAAATGCTTTGCAATTTTGAAAAGATTTTTTATAACCTACCAAATGTCCCTTCAAATTACAAAGGACAGTTGTACAAGGCACTCAAGTTAAGCCTCAGAAAGTATCACGCTTGCCAATGGTGTAAAAATACAGAAGAAGCAGAAAAATCAAAAGAAATCTCGCAAACAGAAAATGATAGGTCCAACAGCACCATCAGCAGCCAATCAGAGTAAAAAAGAAAGAATCTACCGACAGCATGCCTTATCACTTTATCATTACTTTTGCTTTTGCAAAAACAAAAACTGTTGATAGAGACAACTCATCCAATCAGAAGGGCGGGAAAGAAACCAAGATGGCTATAAAAAGAGATTTCGAAGAGAATGAGAGGAGAGAAAAGTTTTGAAAGAAAATTTTCTTTGTTTTTTAAAATCTTCCATGTATACTGTTCGAAGTTAAACCCTCAAAGACAGTGGATCCATACTGGATCAGTACTTGTAATTAAATACGTTTAAGAGTCTTTGCTCTTAAACCTTCTTTTGAATAAAACTTCATGTTTTAGCCATTCCTTCAGAAACTTTTACTCTTATATACAAATTCATGTACGAATCTATACAGAAATCCAGGGACAAAAGAGTACCACTAGGCAGGAGGCTGCTAGGGAAACAAATCCAAAGGATTCGTCATAGTGAGGCAAGAAGTGTATATCAGACAGAAGCGTGAGAATGACCAACCAATCTCTACAAACAGTAAGACAGTGGATCCATACTGGGTCAGTATTTGTAATTAAATAAGTTTTCTTTGCTCTTAAGCCTTCTTTTGAATAAAACTTCATGTTTTAGCCATGCTTTCGAAAACTTTACTCTTATATACAAATTCATGTACGGATCTATACAGAAATCCAAGGACAAAGAAGTACCACTAGGCAGCCTGAAAGACATCGTATGCACTCACCTTCGACAATGTCTTACTTAGGTGCCCACATTTTGGTCCTCCGTCGTCCAAACGAAGCAACAATCGAATCCAAGCCAACACGGGCCACCCCATTTCTCGATCGAAATCTGCAATTATGTCCAAATTCGATTGTGCGTGCATTGATTGGGGGTCTTCATTCAACTCACATCGCAATTTCGTGCCCACACACGCCTTGCATTCGGGTGCTGTTCGGGTGTCGCCGACCAAGTATCGCTTGAGCAGCACCATCGTCGGGTTGATGATCAGTACACCCGATTGACGGAGCAGATGGGCGAAATGGATGAGAGTTTAGGGGACGGGTCGATGATGTACCTAATGATGTTGGAGCTCTACTTCGCCACGTGCTAGATCTTCAGGATGAGGTTACAGCCTTTCGAGGCGATATAATGGGCATGAGACGGAGAAGGTGATGTGGAGTGGGGTCATTTCTGGGCGGATGGTGCTACTTTGGAATAATTTGTGTTATCCCCGGAAGAGGGTAGGATGGAGGCAGTGACCTTAGAGGAGGGTAGGACGGAGGCAGTGACTCCCGATGGTGGTAGAGGTGGTGAGCCCCGAGGAGACGGTGGTTCCCGGGGTGAAGGAAGAGCGTACGCCTAACGTGGCTGCGGGGAAAAGGCATGCCATTGATGCCTCGAAGCAGGTGGTCGACAAGAGGGTCAAGTTGTCTTCGCAGTACGTCATTTCTACCTTCACGATCGAGGTGAAGAGGAGGATGCTCGTCGACAGGACGTACCCCAATCTATTACACGAGGTGGATGCAGCCAAATGGAAAGTGTTTGAGATGGAGTGGAGGACAATAATGGCCGGGTAAGTATTTTAGAATTTTAGTGAAGTACGCTATGCTAAATTATCTATATCTTTTTTAACATTTTTTCTGTTTTTGTTTTCAGAGATAGACGCGTCGTTCGGGGAGAGGACGATCTCGGATGCCTATAAGTGGTTTCACGACATCACCACTTCATGGATGTCGCTCGCCGACGATGTAAGTGAAATAGTCATATTGTTGTTTATTATGTATACATAATTTTTTTGTTTATGAAATTAAATAACTCCTTTTATTTTTTATTGGTGCTTCTTGATGTAGCACATCGACCTAGCCATGGACTTATTGCGTGATCGAGCTTGACGATATTCGCGATCATTCGACATTCCCGATCGACTCATACTAAGCACTAAGTTCGTATGTGATGTTACCATTGAGCATCAGTAGCTGTAACTTATGGGTAATGAGTACGCGTTGACCAAATATATTGTCGAATAGGTCATAGGGATGTTGCCGAGTCTCGGGGGAAAGGCATGGGAGACTTGTACACATATATGTTCCAGCGATCGTGAATTATCATATCATTGCCGTAGAGATTCTTTTTATTGACTCCGCGATATATATGTACGACTACGACCATTCATGTCTGACGTAGGGCCAGTTCGAGCAGCAGTTGGAGTCGCTTTCAGTGATCGTTCAGTTGATGGCTGCCTGAGCGGGTGTGATTGTAAATGACAGGCTAGCCATTGTGCGGGACCAGACGACGGTGAGACAGTCAAGATCGTAAGTATTTATGTTTTGTTTTTAACTTGGAAACTTCGTTTTTATCTACATGGTATCAAACTAACACGTTATTATTCAATTGTAGGGGCGATTACGGCATTTTTGCAATAAAGTACATAAATTTTTGAGTATAGAACATAAGGTTGATGGAATCAACCAAGCATGGATATAAATTTGGAGGAATAAATTAACGTGCGATTTGTACGATTCGAGTGTGATCCGTAAACGTCATACATTTAATTGTTGATTCATCGTCTTGGTGGAGAGCATCACCGTCGTCGATCATACCCCGTGGATTTTCTGAACACAGTTAGAGGCAGTATCTCGCTAATCTGTATGACTGCCTGACTGAATTTATAGCGATGACAATTTACTAATTGTCGAGGGCAAATTTTGTTTCGATACGAATGACTTAGTGCTTCATTTGGAA
>CAIGRF010021989.1:0-22892 GCA_903798235.1 Fraxinus ornus
ATCTCCAAAACCATCTTATATCAGCTTGCATCTATACCCATTTGCTTGCTTTGTTTCATCTACATTTACTCCTCATATGGGTGCAATAGGTTTCTTCGGCTTGGGTTCTTTCACTTGGCTGGTGGACTCGACCTGATTCGAGTTGGGTCGGTTTAGGATAGGGGTCGGGTCGGGTCTGGTCGGGTAGGTTTGTGGAAGAGCCCAAAATCGATTATATCGGGGCAGGTCGATTTTGGGCCAAAACCGATCCGACCCATTGCCCACCCCTAAGTAGATGGTGTTCTAGACATCCCTTGCCTTTTTTTTTTATATAAAAAAAATCATGTTAACATTTTGAATTGATGAGACACACTTATTGGTGCAATCCATAGCCCATTGGGATGCTCTAAACGCCACAATGTCGCCCAAGCTAAATGGTTAAAAAATTTCTAGTCTTTGAGTATCATCACCTAAGTTGAAGAAGAATAAAATTTAAGTAATTTTATTTAGGAAACTTGGCTGAAATGGTCCTTTAACATAAGATAATTTACCCAAAAGTTATTTTAATAAAAATGCACTTAACCCTTTACCTATTTATACACTTGAAGGATGATATGTGCAAAATTTCTTAATTCTTATATATTTTTTTAACTTCATATACCAAAGAGCATAGAGAAAAATACCGTGAGAGAGAGAGAAAAAGAAATTTATATGGATGATTTCATCTTTTCTTTTGGTTGGTTGTTACGATGTAATTGGTAGGTAATATTTATTATTTTAGAAATTTTTTTTTAATATTTATTTTAGATTTTTTTTTTTTTTTTAATTCAATCTTATCCTCCCAAAGGAGAGGTACAGACCCATGTCATAGCAAGGTGTTACTCTTACCACCTCAGTTAGACTTTGACCTCAACATTATCTTACTTTTAAACTTTTAGCGATTTTATTTTTTATATATTGTAATAGCCAATTGAAATTAAAATTTGATTCCACCTCTTTAATTTGGATGAGGGGGTTAGCGTGAAGAATGAAACATTAAGAACCATTTGTTCATAAGGGTCATACGTTAGGGACCATTTACTTCAATTTTCCATTTTTGTATTGTAGTGTAATTTCGAATGTTTTATTAGCCCATGTTTGTCTTCTATTTTTTCTACATATTCATTTTCAACAACACATTTATACAATAAAATATTCTACAAGTAAATTCAAAATTTTCCTACTTTTACCCACACGCTCTCGAAAAACGTTAACATTCAAAACAACGTCTTCTAAAAGGGGGGAAAAAAAGACCACCAAACATGGACTTATTGTGAAGCTTGACTCTCTCCAAATTCTCACATAGAGATACGGTTTGAATAAACCAAATCAGTTTGTTAGTTGGTCTATAATTATTTCTTCATTTGACTTAGGTAGACAGAGAAACGTTATATATTTCATACTAAAGAGGCATATGTCCATGATACTAATATGAGGAGCTATGTTGAGTTCTCGAACTTTTGTTAGAATCAGTTTGTATTTTTATTTTTTAATTAGTTATAAATTATTAAGCCCGTCTTTGAGCCCCAAATTTTCCATTTTAATTCTTCTACTCATTTTCAACCACTATTTCTTCAATAAAATAATATTTTTCATCATATCAATAATTTTTCCTTCTTTTTCAACCACACATTCTCCATCAATCTACTATTCCAAAATACATTCTTCCAAAATAATATCCGTCAAACACACCCTAAATATTGTATATCAAATATATGACTCGCGATTATATTAGTAATTCACTTATTGTAATAGTACATTGATGATGCAGTACTTTGGTACTGTCAATGACCGAATTGAACGTGATAACTACGATTTGAGAAGGGTCCAAGGTTGAGACTTTGCCATTTGTACACCCAATTTGTATATACTTGTTGACACATACATTGTTATTAAAAAATCATTGAATAAAAAAAAGTTTTTACTTTTTTTAAATGTGAAATGAGATAATGTCATATAGCATTGTGTAAACAAGGGTGCACACCAAAATGTACACCAAATTTGATTTTAATTTCAAGTCAAAGTTAACAATTAATTTATTTTTATTTTTTTACTGATGTAGGAACCCTCAGCCACTACTCGTGAGTATGTACTGAGTAAATCTCACTTCATGTGCAGTAGCTCGCAAACCACACATAAGAGATAACCCGCACTAGGCAAGCCCGGTGGACGAGCTCGACCGAGGAAGTGTTGACAGGAGATTCGAACTCGTGACCTTCGATTTTCGCGTTCACCTGCTCCACCAATTCGACCACCCCCAAAGGGAAAGTCAACAATTAATTTTAATCACATATTTCATGGTATTTCGCGCGGAAAGTTGAGTCTCGCTAACAATTAAGAGATGACTCAGACGATAGTGAAAGGAACAGAACTCTTGAGACAAAGTCCCAAAAATGGGTGCTTTATTGATGAAGATTTACAATTTGCGAGAAGCGAAATGCTTTCAAAGGGCGCAAGCACACAGAACAGTTAAAAGTTGAATGTGATTAAAGTAAAGGAAATGAAATTTACATATTCTCTGTTCGAGAGTGTTTGATTCGGGGTCCCTTCTTCATACATTCTCTTCTCTTTTATACTCCTCTAACAGTTATTGTTGGGGAACTGCCTGAAACCGCTCGTCATGTAGCTACCCACGTTCTTCATCGTGGCTGAATTCTCATGGAACTTCCGTTTTAACTGCTGTCATTACTTTCACTATTTAACCGCTTATAACTGAGATTTTTGGATCATGGGACGTGATGAGATTGCCCACTAAGTGCCTCCATAATTGTTGCTCATAATAACAATTCGCCTTGGTCTTGGACGTCTCGTAGCCTTGGGCGATGATGACACCATCGTCCTGAATAGTAATAAAGTGTCATAATCGCCCAGAGCTTGAGCGTTTAGTATGTTTAGACAATGATGGGCATTCATTACATTACTCCATCTTGGGCCTTCTATATTGTCTTTTTTAGGCCTATCCTTCAAACTTTTTAATTGTGCTTCATTCCTTGGGCCATTTAATTGGATTGCATTTTTATGTGTCAACACATGGAATTCACAACTTTTCAACTACACGTTTCTTCAATTTTTATTAAAATTTACTAAAAATATGATTTTAATGTACAACAAACAGGGGCTTATATAATGTTTAGTAATGTATACCAAATTTATGATGGATAATACCATGCTCTGTTCATCTAAAAGTGTAATTAGAACGTAACTTCTTACATTTCATTATTATTATGCAAAACGTTCATATCTTTTCTCTTCTTTTCTTTTTTTTTTTGACATTTTTACCTTTAATTGCGCTAAACATCATTCTATTAATTTTCATCCAACTTTTTTGTTAAATGAACATCTATAATCAATTTAAAAATAAAAATAAAAATGAGAGGGTATTATTATCCTTAAAACATTTTATTCCCTTCCCCCATCTTCCCCCATCTTCCCTGATTTCCCCATCCCCTATCATCTTCTTTCTCAGGCTTGCACAATGTCATTCTGACCAATAACCGCCCTCCCCCTCCCAAAATGAGTTATACGAACCTTTGCTTGCTCTTGTTAAGAATTGAGTTATATGCAGCTTATTATGCTAGAATGGAAATATTGAAGTATGACAAAAAGAGGAACTCGTGGAATACTACTGGCAAATCGCCTGAGCAGGCAATCTCAATGAACGGTTGGTAACTAGCATTTTGGTCCTGATGACGGTCCTCCTCAAACTGTGATGGGTTGTTGAAGTATGACAAAATGAGGAACTGTGATGGGTTGCTGAAGTACCTGATTCCAGATATGGATCTACAGAAATTTCAAACTGTTTTTTTTTTTCTCATGATGGGATCTACAGAAACTAATTTCTTCATGGGATTGTTTGAAAGAGGATCAAGAGATGAACTCGAAAATTTTAACAAGTTTCACGATTCCAATTAACACATTACTTGTCCATTTTGGTTGGTTAAATTAATATCATTCCATTTTGGAAAAGTTGCTAATGCTCAATTTCACTAAGTGGTCAGAATGATATTGTGCACGATTGAGGAAGAAGATGATGGGGGAAAGGGTTGTGACTTGTGGTTTAAGGAAGAATATGATAGGGGAGGGAGGAATTGGGGAAGAACATGGCTAAGCCGGTAAGGAAATAAAATGTTTTAAGACAATAATACCCTGGATATTTAGCCAGTGAGCTCACTGACCAAGTTAAAAACAGGGGCGCCACTTGGCGCCCCCCTATTGGAAGGGGGGCTGTCGATGGGCCCACCAACAGCCCCCCTTCCAATAGGGGAGCGTCTGTTTTTAACTTGGTCATTGAGCCTGGCTCTAAAGCCAGGTTCTAATACCCTTTCACTTTTTCAAAAAATTGACCAAGTTTTTCATTCAACGGAAAATTTGGATGGAAATTAATAGAAGGATGTTAAGTGCAATCAAACTAAGAGTGAAAGTGCTAAGAAATAAAAGGTAAGAAGATTTTGCACAATAATAGTAAAAAGTAAAAACGTTACGTGCTAATTACCCCATCTAAAATTACTAATAATTTTTTTTTGGAGGAATAGTATTAAATATCACGAAATACGTGAAAATTACGGATAAAAATTATTGTGATTGAAATTAATATTTGAGTTCGATTAAAAAAATTTAAAAATTATCACTAACTTTTTTATAAACTCAAACAGATGTTGAGTATTCGTTAAACACCAAATACATTAAGGCCCTATTTGAGTTAGATAAAAAAAAAAAAAAATGTTTTTAGTAAATTTTATTTAAAGTTGATAAAAATATGTGATCGAAAATTTTAGATACTACTAGTGAGTAAAACTTGTGTAGCACGTTAGGTGGTCTTTTTTTGAAAAAAACATTTTTTAAAATAGTGATTTTTCATCGTCATGTACTAAACATGCCACAAAAGCATAAAGAAGAATGTCTCAATATTATATAAAGCCGAAAGAACTCACCTCCAAATGGGCTTCCACCAAAAAAGGATTGGAAGATGTCAAATGGGTCATGCATGCCGCTGCCCATTCCTTCCTTGAGTGCATCTTCACCATACTCATCATAGATCTCGCGTTTTTCAGGATCACTCAGAACCTCATAAGCATGTGCAAGCTCCTTAAACTGCAAATAAGCAATGTCATTATATTCAAGTCTCTGTGCATTAACATCATATGTGAAAGTGGATAGGATGTTATCCCAATGTTTCAAAACCTGTTTGGGCATTGACCCAAAAAAGAGAAAGCGTCAAAGGGTTGGACAAGGATTGAACCATTAATTAAAAAGTTTATATATAAAAAATAAAAAGTTAACAAATTACAAATATATACTAAACAGTAAGTAATCTATATGCATTAAGCATCGAGCATCAAGTCAACTCTATATTATCCTTTTTCATCTTTAACAAATTACAAATATATACTAAACAGTAAGTAATCTATATGCATTAAGCATCGAGCATCAAGTCAACTCTATATTATCCTTTTTCATCTTCAGCTTTGTTATTTATGGACAATTGATCATCTATTTAACTTACTTCATATTAACATCATATGTGAAAGTGGATAGGATGTTATCCCAATGTTTTAAAACCTGATTGGGCATTGACCCAAAAAAGAGAAAGCGTCAAAGGGTTGGACAGGGACTGAACCATTAATTAAAAAGTTTATATATAAAAAATAAAAAGTTAACAAATTACAAATATATACTAAACAGTAAGTAATCTATATGCATTAAGCATCGAGCATCAAGTCAACTCTATATTATCCTTTTTCATCTTCAGCTTTGTTCTTCATGGACCATTGATCATCTATTTCACTTACTTCATATTAATTCTATCCAACAGGTTTTGCTAAGCTTAAAAAATTTACTTATAAGTAAATAAGTTTTAAAATCAATAAAAGAACTTATCAGTGAAAGTTCTAAACAAGCAGTTGTTTATTTTGACACTAAGCTGAGAGTTATCTCCAAAATAAGTTCTTTTTCTAATTTAAATTTAAAATTAAGAAAAATGTAAGGTACGCAAAGTGAAAACATGTTTGGAAACAAAAATGTAATTTTACTTCTTTCATATTTGAGCCAATAATGCATAAATTGTGCTGTTTCGATCTTCACAGAACTCCTCTAATTAATTCCACTACTTAAAAATAACCAACATTTTCAAATGAAGAAAATCAAATACCCAATCCCATTATCTTTTGGTTGAGTTTTCTCTCCCATCCACAAGATACACATGCAAAACAATCGTACAATTTTCCTTCACAGAAACCAGAGTTAAAATAGACAAAGGTATTTACATTGCTAAAGTTAATTGTCATGTTGGTCGATATCATTTAAATAAAAACTTTTCTGTGCAAACTATCTTAAACAATTCAAGTACAATGGGCCTAGAGCTCCTTTCTTCCCTCCTTCATTTACTTGATTTACATCATTGGGTTCATCACTCGAGCCTTTAATTTCAATAGTAGAAAGATTGTTTTGGTATGTAGATTCAGATACTCAATGAATATGCAAATTCCCAAGATTCTCTTCGTATGCATGTTTCTCACATGTGCGTTGAATTAATATTTCGCGCTGAATACGTAGGGGGAGCATTTTGTGGAAATAGAGGATTGAGTCCAGTACCACCAGAAAAAGGAGTATTCCCTCTAGACCACATGCATCTCTGTGACCAGGTAGAATAGCCATGAAAGTAGTGTTAGCGTGCCTCCGTTGCGGACGACTCATTTGTGCCTTCAGTTGGTGCATATATAATTTGCAATTGAAAGGTTTTAAAATTTTAAGAACAGACCTTCCCTTTGGATAAGGATCTCAAACCTTGAAAATCAACCACTATATGAGCACAAGTCTAAATAGTACCATCATCATCTATTATTGTTCTTGATCCTATGCTTTTTCCTACTGTCATCCAGTGAAAACCTACAAAAGTGTCAAATATGACCGATTCAGATTCTGTAAATATTAATCAGCCTGCAAATTGACAAAATTCAAAAAGAAAAAGCATACCTTGTGGCACTAACAAATTGACAACAGCTGGACCAACCTTAGCAGCCGCATTAGCAATAGTATCTCGACCTAAATAGTTGCAAGAATGTTTGGGACTACCTCCAAGATCCCCGGAAGCTTCTTTACCCATATCTGGAGGTGGAACATCATCAGGTCTCGAAAAAGATACGTGAAGAACACCTACAATTACATGGTATTAATTATATAAAGTTACAAGAAAGTAAATATACATGCATATCCAGTCAATGAGCCTGCTTCAGAGCAATTGCTCCTGTAAATGGGAAAACTAAAAACCAGTACAAAAGCAAAAAATTCTGAAGAAATACTGGCATACTGTACTGTGTAAGATTTAAGGAAATCAATGCAGGCCGAGGAAATTTCTCTTCCAAAGTTTTCCATGGCCACATTTCCGCAATGGTGGAAGAATTGAAACAAAAAATGATGTTTCTACACCACAACCGATCATATGAAGGAATTAGATCCCAACAGTTTATTTTTTATTTTTTTTCAAAATATTCCAATTAATTGAAGAACCCAAACAGATAAATTGATAAAAGAATGAATTGGAGTCCTTACGAGAATCTGGGGCGGTGGTGGAATACAATAGACCAGACCCAGCTAACTACACGTATGAGGGAGGTTTTGTTTGAAAACTTCCTCTGTAAATAATAAGAATGAAAATGCACACAGATTATCAAACACGAATTTCATCAAACACTTTGCGAACAAGCTTTCCTTTTCCAAATGTTTACTTCAACGATCAGTAAAACGAACAAATAAAAACAAAATTAAAATAAATGGTCGAAGCACTTACCAAGAGTTGGTTCATGAGTGCAAGTTGATGAGCTAAGCTTCGATTCTTCTCGATTATCCTTGTAGCTGTCCTGTGATTTCACTTTTCAATGTTGTTCTAGGTGTGAGCAAAGGGAGGCAATATCAAACTCCTCGGGCATGGGAAATCAGGTCGGACCTCTTCTTCAACCTCGAAATCATCTATGTTAAACCGATCTATATCAACAGAAAAAGACACCCGACCTCTATTTCGGACGGAGGCACAGACTGCCTCCGTCTGCAACGGAAGCACGAGTCGTGCCTCCGTTACGGACGGAGGCACTCCGTGCATGCACGGGAGGCTCCGTGTGAGCACAAGATGCACATGGCGTCTCCGTGCGCGCACAGAAATAGATGATGCTGCCTCCGTGCAGTACAAAGTTTTTTTTTATCTACATTGAAAGAGGCTAAGCAAACAATAAGAAATTCAAAATATCAGGTTTGATAACAAATTCTACTTTTATATACAGCCCATTTCACTGAAATGTTAAAAATTGAAACTTTCAATTATTTCAAAACGGAGACAGCCGTGTCTTCATGTCACACGGAGACACGCGATGTCTCTATTCTGGTCCTTACTTTGCAACAGCTTCCTGCTCTTTATTCTCTTTGAGGACACCATTGCTATTTTCATCTTCACTTTCACGTGAATGAGCATCATCGTCTGACTTACTAACTTGGTATTTCTTCTTACGTTGTTTAAAATTTCTTTCATTACCCTTGGCTTTTGATCTTCCATATTGTCTCGTCGATTTCTTGAACCAAACTCACTCTTTAACCATTTTCCCCAATCCCTCACCTTTAGTACTTTTGCCTCTATCACCCAAAAAATAATATAGTCCACAAAATTGTGAAGATAATGCCCACCAAAAACAAACACACAAACAGAGAGAAATAAGAAAAATTTACAAGTTCAAGCGCTTCAATTTGATGCGATTGTTGATGGGTGAATCCTCGTCGGATCCAATGGGGAGAGAAAAGACCACAAAGCCAGAAGCATTAGTTGACGTGAAAATGGGGAAAGAAAATAAGCGCGAGAGAAGGAAGTAAAAGAAGAAAGCATGGTGGAGTGATTGATGAATGATGGGAGCAGTATGGTTTGCGTTGCGTAAAATTTAAAAAAAAAAAAAAATTGAATTACGACGACGTGAATGCGCGTCATGCGGCCTGCCAATGTTTTGGCTCTTTTATATTATAGTGATTAAATGTATAATTAAAATTTAGTATTAAGTTTAAATTTTAATGCGATTTCGTAAATTTTTATCAAGCTGTCACATATGCTGATTATTAGGGCTTGTTCAGTTGTTTGAGCCATTTTTTGGTCAAAAATGTATTTTTGAATAGTTTATTGATGGAAAACGTGGAAAAATTTTAAATTTACGTAAAATATTATTTTATTAAAAAATATATTTGAAATAGAATCAAAATACTAGTATTCAATAATACTTTAATAGCATTATGCATTCGTCGTGCCTTGACGTGACTGTGCAAAGTCAATACCATGTCAGATTCCTATTGCTTTGCCTTCAATAATCCTCAAAACATACACAACTGTCCCGCAAACTTCTCTGTAGTGCAGCACTATTACCACGTGTCCTCCAATGGTTTTTGTATTGATTTCCAAACACGACTTTTGTATATTAGCAATTAAGAACACGTTGGGTAGATATTAAAATTGAATTAAAATTAAAAAATTAGTCGTTATTGTTGATTTTTATTAGACAGTAGGATCCAATAACGACTATATTTTCAATGTTAATTGAATTTTAAGCCATACCGAACACGCCCTTAAAATCTTACAATGATCAAGGAAATAAACGCAGACAAAAGTAGCAGTGAGAGAAATGTTGAAAGAGAAATTTGAACATATTCGACAATTTAGTGTGAAAACTTGTAGAGTACATCTCCTTATTTTTATAGAGTTTATGTGGAACAATGGCCCTCGTTTTATTATTACTAATTTGGGTTTTAACTTTCTATAATTATAAGTGCGATATTGCCCATGTTTGATGGAATTTAAAATGAGAATTTCAGCAGATTTTGATAAAAATTAATAAAATGTGTGGATAAAAAAATTATGGGTCATATGGAATATGTTGTTAAAATTAGTTGTCGTGAGTTAAATTAAGATTAAGATTTTAATTTTTACCAAATTGAGACGTAATAATCCTGCATGAATCCTAATTATTGTACTCGTAAGACTCAATAAATGACAAATTTCTGACTTTTAGGTCGATTATTTTATGTTGTGATTGAACCATTGCTCATCTAAAGTAAATACTGTGATGATCATTATTGAAGACATTGGTGGGACATTTGATAATACAACTTTAAAAACTAACTGCAGAAAAGTCTTCAATTAGTAATGATGTTAACAATCATGTCATCTTCCACTTCTACACCTAATTCAAGTAGTTGTTTTCTTTTGTCCTACGCTAACAAGGATTAGCGCGTTGAAGATAAAATTTGAATAATTATATCTTCTCCCGTTCTAATAATAGACGTGGTGTTAGAGAAAATTAAATAAACCAATTCAGACTTCGTGACTTTTATCATTGTTTATTTATGAAAATTGTACATGTATTGTACAATAAGCAAAATAACGAATGGAAGGTGGAGGTGGAGATATAGGAAGAAAGCCATATGCTTCGGATCCACCTTTTTAAAGGTCATATTAGATAGAAATCATATAATAAATTATTGATGAGACAAAAAATAAAAGATTGGCAACGAAAATGTTAAATGAACTTACAAAAAAGAAAGGCAACTACGTTGAGCACGAAACTATGTAAATTAAAAAAATATAGAGACGTATTTAGTACAAACAGTTAAATAATAGTAAACAAAACAATGGATAAAGTTTTTTTTTTAGTTCTTATCAATCTTACTTATAATTGTCCAATCTTACATGTGGGGACGTCGTATAAAATGACCAGCTCAAATGGACAGTCAAGTTTAATTGAAAAAGTTGACAACACCTAGTTAGGTAAATGTTCAAGTATATCTGATACGAAATCAACATTGATTGATCATGGCCTGCTTTTTTTTTTTCGATTAATCATATCAAACGGAATAATGCTATTCAATTTTACTGGTGTTTAACATCAGTTTATGTGGTAGTGAGATCACTGTAACGTTTTCCAATATAATTATAATTCAGTTTTTGTGCATTTAATAATGTGAAAGTAATCTCACCGCTGCATAAAAACTCCAATTATGCTGAATAACACTACTCTATCAAATATACATTTTTCCTAATTAGCCGTTATTGAATGGAGAAGGCAACCAATTGTTCTTTGTCTCACCCGTTGTAATATGCACGTCATATAATACCAAACAAACGTAAGGATTGCATTCATTGCAGGAATTTACCAGTTGTCTTACGACACAAACGATTGATATATAATCATCTGTGTTTTCAATGACACCTCACTAAGCTGTGATGGTCTTAACTATATAGATAGTTCAAAGTGCTAATCGGTACCTAATGTGAGATTAGGTCATCCTTCTAAGAAAGATTAGCATGTTATCTATATAGTAACTTTTATCTATTAAGCCACAATCCTTTAACATAGTGTTGACCTCGAAAAATGGCTTCGACACGTAGCCAATAGAATAAGTCTTTACGTATGCTCCTCCCTGCGCACGATAGCACATCGTTAGTCACTCGTGGCCTTTTCTGGTACGACATAATCTTGCACTTGTACATCTATATTTGATATAAAACCCAAATGACAAGAAGGGTTCTTTTTCAACTAATTATGAAACAAATATAGAAATACAGGGAGGTGAGTATAAAGACGAAAAGAAATAGAAAAGTTGAACAGACAAGTCTCGAATAATTGGAAAAATATACGAGCAAGTTTCGGGATTTGTGTATATGAAATATATAGCAAGTTGTTCTTTACTCAACGTGTCCAATCATAAACAACGCATCGTACCAATTTATCTCTTTTGTTAAAGTATATGTTTGACAAAACTTGTACCTAGTCCATTCCATTCTTTATTTCACATTGGCAATAATTCGTGGTAGGGTCATTCCAGCTAATTGCCTAACCAACCCACAATTATTATTAAATTATAATTCCCACAAATCCCTTTCCCATTCAACATAAAAAAAAAAGCAACCACTAATGCACCGAATTACATGATTTATCATCTAGCAAAAAGCTTTAATTATCAGATTTACAAATTAATGGTGCAGAAGAGACCTGAAATCACTCTCTATGCCGTTGGCTTATCAATCAGTGTGTTGTTTAGTGGTCCGACCATTACTCGTTAGTGGACTATAATTATCGATGGAGACATTTGGTGGTCACCCATAATTAATAATTATATTCACAAACATAATCTCTTCTAATAATATAATAAGAATTTCGATGGTCATATCGAGTGGGTTCGTTTTGCTTATCTCTTTAGAATAGTTTCAGTTCAACTCGTTGATCAAAGAGTCTGGTATTGCTCAGATCGTGAGCACTACCTCTGACAAGTTGAGTTGGAAGATAGAATTTAAAGGATTATTAAAAATATAGGATTAGCTCGCGAAGCCCACGATGTCTAGAGCACGATCTAACTCGACTTGGTTGAAAACTTGTGGTGAAACGAACTTGAACCGTTCATTTTCCGAGCTCTCACCAATCACGAGCAATTTGAATCCACTGCCACCCTATAATAATATATTTGAAACTCTTAATATAATTAACTTGAGGTAAATTAAGTTGAAAGCAACATAGTAAGTCTCATTTCTAGTATCAACTTTAATAGTAAATATACTGCAATGAGGTAACGAGGATAGAACTTGCGCCTAGAGTGTGTGTGTGTGTGTGTGTGTGTGTGTGTGAGAGAGAGAGAGAGAGAGAGAGAGAGAGAGAGATTATCCACATTCACGTTAAGTCATTGTGTTTGGTTTTCAACAAAATTATATACAAACCATGTGAAATGTGAGTTGGTTCGAAAGGTTAGGAATGTTCTCTTCATGTTTCAGTTTTAGCCCCTGTTTGATATAAATTAAAATAACACATTCTTCAATAAAATAATATTTTTCATCACATCAATAACTTTTCTTTCTTTTTTAACCGCACATTCTCCATCAATCTACTATTTCAAAATATATTTTTCCAAAATAACGTGGCTCAAACACACCCTTAATTTTGAATTTTGAATTCATTTTGTCAGTTTTGAAATTTGTTTTCAGAAAAAAAAAAAAATGAAGTTTTGACTTGATTTTAATTGAAAACAGCCAAAACGACATTTTTTGCGTTTCCCTTTTCTTTGTAAATTTTAAACTCGTTTTTGGAAATTCACTTTTGAAAATAGGTAAGTAAACATGTTTTCATTATTTTTGAAAATTAAAAACTGAAAATGACTTAAAAATAGCAAAGAGAACAGACCGTTAGCCTCCTCCAATTGGCATTACACTCTGTAGATCTATCACCTCTGGTAAATATCACATCACTCGTATGAATATGAACTTCTTCAAAGCGTACGCAAGACATCTCAATCATTCAAATCGTCCTCATTATTATCTTCAATTAATATCACCTCGACGGTCGATAAGTATCATCCTATCCTTTCTAATATGTCCACAAATTCATTTTTAGTGCCTTTATTTATGCTCGTTCAGTTTATGAATAATTTGCTCTTTTAACAATTCTAACACTCAAAAACCATAAATTAAGACACCAGGTAGATCATGTTATAATTTACAGGAATAAAACATGTTGCTCAGTAAACGAAAGACACCTGGACACCATCTTTTCCAACAGAAAGTTACCTTAATTTGATAAAATCAATTCATATCAAAATAAAGTGGATTTTGTTATCCCACAAATACAATAATAATTAAAAAAAAAAAAGATTCTTTTCAACCTACATCACTTGATTGAGGGATCAATAATGGAATCTTGAATAGATAGCAACTTTTTCAGATTTTCAACATAAAGTCTATTTTCTAGAGGCTGAGGATTAATAGAAAGCGATAATCGGTACTATATATGTGTCTACATGGGAGCTCCCACTCAAAAATAATTATCAATACCTATATGCCAAAATTTAAATACTTGAGAACCAAGAGTGTCTTTTACCTCTCTTAACACTAACCAAATTTGTCAGTGAAGAACTTCTGTGGTTGGAACTGAGATTGAACGGAGATGGAGATGAACAGGTTCAAGTTTCTTTCCTTGTTGACACTTTTGTTTATCTGTCATGCATATGTTGACGCAGACGAGACGAACCACCGTCACAAGACGTACATCATTCACATGGACAAGTCCAGTATGCCTACAAGTTTTGAAGATCACCTGCAGTGGTATGACTCGTCTTTAAAATTGGTGTCGGACTCTGCCAATATGCTTTACACCTACAATAATGTCATCCATGGCTACTCTGCAAGGCTGACATCTGAGGAAGCCAGGTTGCTAGAAGAGCAACAGGGGATTCTATCAGTCCAAGAAGAAGTGCAATATGAACTTCATACGACTAGATCACCTGAGTTCCTTGGACTTCTCAACGATGCAGCTGTACCTCAGTCTAACACGATGAGTGAAGTTATCATTGGGGTGTTAGATACTGGTGTTTGGCCTGAATTGAGCAGTTTTGATGACAAGGAACTCGGGCCAGTCCCAAGTGGCTGGAAGGGCGAGTGTGAAGTAGGCAAGACCTTTTATAAATCTAGCTGTAATCGCAAACTCATTGGGGCGAGGTCTTTCTCACAAGCGTATGAAGCAGCTTATGGACCAATTGATGAGACAGCGGAATCGAAGTCCCCAAGGGATGATGATGGCCACGGAACACACACAGCAACCACAGCAGCTGGATCAACTGTTGTTGGAGCAAGCCTCTTTGGTTATGCTGCAGGTACAGCGCGTGGAATGGCAAAACATGCCAGATTAGCAGCATATAAAGTGTGCTGGCTTGGTGGATGTTTCAGCAGTGATATACTAGCAGCTATGGAGAAGGCAATAGAAGATGGTGTGAACATACTATCATTGTCCCTAGGTGGCTCAGTAACTGATTACTTCCGAGACGTTATTGCAATTGCAGCATTTGCAGCAACATCTCAAGGAATCTTTGTTTCATGTTCGGCTGGAAATGGTGGACCCATCCCTGGAAGCTTGTCAAATGTTGCGCCATGGATAACCACTGTTGGTGCTGGAACTATGGACCGTCAATTTCCAGCATACATTAGCCTTGGAAATGGGAAAAAATACCCTGGATCATCACTCTACAGTGGAAAACCATTACCCAGTTCCTTTATGCCACTGGTGTTTGCTGGTAATGTCAGTAGAACATCAAACAGTAATATGTGCTTACCCGGAAGTCTGATTCCAGTAAAAGTCAAGGGGAAAATTGTGATCTGTGATAGAGGACTGAATGCAAGGGCACAGAAGGGTTTGGTAGTAAGAGATGCCGGTGGCATTGGGATGATTCTAGCAAACACTGAATCCTATGGAGAAGAGCTGGTTGCTGATGCACATCTCATACCCACAGCGGCTGTTGGTCAGAAAACGGGTGACATCATAAAAAAGTACATATTTACTGAACCTAATCCAACAGCCACGGTTGCAACAGGAAGCACCCAGCTGGGGGTCCAACCATCACCTGTCATAGCATCATTCAGTTCCCGAGGCCCAAACCCAATCACACTAGATGTACTTAAGCCTGATCTGATAGCACCGGGTGTTAACATCCTAGCAGGATGGACGGGAAAAGTAGGACCAACAGGATTGCAAGAAGACTCTCGGCATGTGGACTTCAACATAGTTTCTGGTACTTCTATGTCATGCCCGCATACAAGTGGATTAGCAGCATTAATCAAGGCTGCCCATCCAGAATGGAGTCCCGCAGCAATAAAATCGGCACTGATGACCACAGCTTATAGTTCATATAAGAACGGACAAGGCATTCAAGATCTTGCAACCGGATTGCCATCAACACCATTTGATTATGGTGCCGGACATGTTGACCCCATATCAGCCCTTGACCCAGGTCTTGTCTATGACGCCAACATTGAAAATTATATAGACTTTCTTTGTGCCATAAACTACAGTTCCAGTATGATCAAAACAATCACAAAACAGGATTATACCTGCAAGGATGGCAAAGAATATGGAGTGGGATATCTTAACTACCCATCCTTTTCTGTTCCTTTCCAGACTGCATCAGGCCCAGGTGGTGGAAGCAGTGCACCAACGGTGGTCAAATACACAAGGACCCTAACAAACGTGGGTAACCCAGCAACTTACAAAGTTTCAGTCTCTCAGGAGACAAAGGCAGTGAAGATTCTGGTTGAGCCGGAAGTGCTCACTTTCAGCAAACCATATGAGAAGAGAAGTTTCACAGTGACATTCACTGCAAATTCCATGCCATCAGGCACAGCCAGCTTTGATTATTTGAAATGGATGGATGGAAAGCACATTGTTGGCAGCCCAATTGCTTTTAGTTGGTCGTGATTATAATAGTCAGATATTATGGAAGTTCAATATCATGCACCCTAAACTCCCAAGTGCACATATTTTACCATTCTATATATTCTCTATTAAATGTCTCCAACTGTTTAAATTGAAGATATATTCAAATAGAGCTGATGAGGAAATATTCAATGAAAGAGATTAAACAAGCCCCACCCCCCCCCCCCCCACCCCCATAAAAATGTAAAACAGAAAGAAAGAGAACGCACAAACAAACACACACAAAAAATGCAGTATTGAGAAGGTTTACAATATATGGTGATTTTGCGTTCCTCCTATATTTCTTGATGTGTTAATTATATCTGTGAAAGACTCGAGGATGATATCCCTGAAGTCAATCAAATTCCCAAGGAATTGAGACAAATCCAATATGTTTTAACATGATATAGGACCAATACACCCACAGGAAACAATTAGCATTCACTTGCTACAGATGACGGGATCCGCGCCCACCCGCCAACCTATCCCCCTCTCCATGCAGTACCATTTAGCTTTTGTTTCTTCAATTTTACCCCATGGGAACTCATTTAACCCATGTTTGATCCCCATTTTCTAAAAACTCATTTTCAACCACACATTTTTTTAAGAAAATAATTTTACACGTAAACCCAAAACTTTTCCCAACTTTTTAACCACGGGTTCTCCAAAAAATCACTATCATAAAACTCATTTTTCATAAAAAAAAAAAATGGGGCTCAAACAGGGCCTTAATTTGGTGGATGTTTTTGCAAATAGAAAAAGAGAGTCCAATTCTCCTAATATTTGATAGTCCTTATTATATGTCCCAGCAAACTGATGATCAGCTGTGACTAATTTCTCAAGTTTTTAGCTACAATTATTTATTTGAAACAAGCAGCAAGCAATCCAAAAGAGCATGATATATATCAAGCATTAGTTGCCACGTGCCATGTACACACGCACGTGCACACCCAAAAAAAAAAAAAAAAAAAAAAAAGACAGAGAGAGAAGTCATACTATCTAAATCAAAATATTCAGACTTAATTTCGAAAATAATTATTATAACTCGTCTGATGCTACATGTTTCTCCATTCAAATTCCATAAATGAAAAACTTAATGTCAATAAAAGACATCACTCAGAATCCTCTGTAGATTGACAAACAGGAAGGTAGTACGTATCCAATTGCCAATATCTGTGTTTCACACCCTCCCAGATTTCTTCTCCTAAACAATCCTTCACGGGTAAAGGTATCAACTGAGTGGAATAACCCAAATTCTCAAGTTCTAGAGAGACTAATTGACAATAAACAACATGAAAGAAGGGATTACTACCGCAAAGGCCATTAAAGAATGAATATATTCCTCCAGGCTTCAATAATTGTGGAAGATGGTGGTGAAACTCTCTCATGTCTTCATAATACTCCCCATAAGTGTCAAAGAATATACCTGAACAGATTGAACAAATACAGGTGAAAATTGTTTTATATTCAGTACTAGACATTCCATAAGAACATACAGATATGAAACAGCTATCTTAAAAGTTAAAATATCAAAAAGAATATTTTATTTGCTTTATTGGAAAATATGTAACAACTTCAGTAGCATGTTAGCTTAGCATTCTATTCAAAGGCCAAAATTGTGATTTTGATGCATTCTTTTGCTTGCTTTCATAAAAAATATAAAAGCCAAGTATGACTGCTACAGGCTTCATACATGAACAGCACTCCTTTGCAGCAACCAAAAAAAAAAAAAAAAAANTGCACTTGAGGTGGTCAAGTTTCTATGTCCACGTATTTTGATCTTTTAAGTTTGAATTAAAATCATAACGATTATTCAGTGCCGTTTGTGAAATAAATTAAAACTTCGGTGATCGTTTGTGGAAGCGCAAGAAACTTCAGTGACCATTTGTACAAATTTTAAATGTTAGTTACCATTTTGTAATTTATAGGTAAGTTCAGTGATCGTTTGTGAAATTAACCCAATGATAATCGTTTTTATCACAAATTTTAAAAAAAAATTAATAATAAAATCGTGTTAAGCCCATGTTTGGTACACATTAAAATTTTCATTTTCATTCTTCTTCTCATTTTCAATCACATTCTTCAATAAAATAAAATTTTCCATCACATCAATAACTTTTATTTCTTTTTCAACCACACATTTTCCATCAATCTACTATTCCAGAATACATTCTTCAAAAAAAAAAAAAAATGTGTCTCAAACACACCCTAAAGCTGGAATGTTTCTCTGTTTACATAAACACGGCAACAAATATTCAGAACAAAAAAAATTATTTAGTTATCATCAAATTTTGAATTATAGAGTAAACTTTCTTCTTAAATGTCCACGTGGTGCATGGACAATCAAAATATTCTTGATGAGATTGCGTTAAATATTAGAGCATTGGAGATCGTGTTTTAATTTGATTTTACCCAGTTTTGCATACTCCTTGTGAAGCCTTGACTTCTTTTCAAATTCCAATAATCAAAAGTCAGAAATAAACATGTACTTCCCTTTATGCAAGTGTAACTATAAAACCACATGATCCACATGTAAAATGTAAGACAAACAAAAATCGATCAAATTTGAAATAAGGAACTAGTTAAGCATTAACACTTCGGTCCCATTTAAAGAGAAACAGAGGGAGCTTCTCATACTCTATTACTGGTCAGGAACCAATAGGCAGTTCCATTTCAAGAGAAACACAAAGGGAGCTTCTCACACAATATGAATGGTCAGTAACCAATAGACATTATTCACAATATCGCTCGCTGAACAAACTATGTTGTAAAATGAGCAACTAGTAAAGTGATCTTTGTTAAACATCATTAGGTACAGAAGTCGAACAACAAAACATAATAGCCATTGACAAATTAAGTTGAGATTGTATGAGAATACATTTTGTTTTTTGACCACCCAGAGCTGGTATCTTGAACTTATAATTGGAAAATCAACATGATGTAGCTTTTATTCTCAAGTCTACTTTAAAGCTTTAAATAATAGGCCAAACACAGAATTGTTTTCTGCTTTAGCAGTCTTACATTTTATGTGAATGAATTTCAGAAGAAAACAAATTCATGCAAAAAAACAGAAATTGCACTGATATTTAAACTTGAGTTACCATCAAATGATTCAAGCTGAGAAAGAACATCCTGCCAGCGACCAAATATTATCTTTACATTCTCTTTTTCACCCCACCCAGAGTGAAGCATACGATCGTAGACCTCTGGATGAGCTTCAACAATAGTGTGTGATGTGGGTGCATATTGCTGTATAGCAGTGTCCACAAGTCCCATCCCAAAGCCAATGTTTAACATGTGCCCACCTTTGGAGCAAATAGCTTTTGCGTGAGCTTCCATTAGTGGCTTTTCCCAAGCCATCATGACAGCCTTGCTTTCTGAGTCCATCACCTTATCCTCACTAAAATTAACCCGGTCTTCCAAATAATCGCCATCAGAATTACGTTTTGCATTTTCTTTCCTTGCAATTGTTCCAAGAATCAATTCTGCTTGTATCCCTATTAGAGAAACAATCCTTCTTATCTTAAAAAATAGAGTACAAATAAACAATGAAAAGATTGTAAGCATACTACTTAGATATGAATCTGAGAATACTGGAGTAAGGCATGTTCAAAGCGTAATTTACAACACATAAGCATTATGCATGACAAATGATAATGCCAAGAGCATTTCATACAAATAGAGCAAGATGCAAGCATCCAAGCACAGAGAAAAAGTCAATGTGTTATAAGATAGGCCTCGACAGTTTACTTGCTGTAGTACTAATCAAATGGCGATCTAAAAATAGTTTGTAATGCCCAAGCAAGGTAATGTATGGCACAATTACAAACATAAAGCAACGTGCAATGAAAAGTATGATGCCAGGGAAATTTCATTGCCAGTACCTGGCATCAATGCACATTACAATGCGTAATAACATGTGCTTCCTGGTTGTCCTTCCTCAGGACAAAATGGTGATCCAAAAAGGGTTCTAGTTTTTTTCCTTTTTTTTATATGTCCGGATCAGGTTGCGTGCACTTTGACTAATTCCACGAGACTCTGAAGTTTACGACCGGGTACTCACCTCAGTGGTCCTGCGGGGACTCGAACTGGTGACTATTGAGAAGCAAACCCAAGACCTGATCAATTGAGCAATCTCTTAGGGTTAAAAAGGGTTCTAGTTTATGTACCAAATTAGTAGAAAGGGTTATTAATTTGCTGTATTACATGGACACTTCAACTAGAATGATGTATCCGTGTTGGACAAGTGTCCTTAGACAGGTCAATTTTCTTTCTTTATCATAACTATTATTTATTTTTAACTCAAAATTATTATTAAATAACAAGTAGGTGTTCATATTTAAAAAAGTTCAACAAGAAAAATTAATAACAAATAGAAAATTAAGTTTATACTATATAAATGAAGAATTTTGTAGAATTTAATAAACATATTAGCGACGAGTTGTATCAGTACTTTTTAAAAAAATCAAGTGTCCGTGTCGGTGCATTATAGTTGATTTGTACACCAAATTAGCATTATCGGCTGTCTTCTTCCCAAAATCAAAATCAAGGTACAACAACAAGAGCACATTGCCCAACAAACATTTCTAGCACCATATGGCTCAACTATAGACAAACTTCAACACTATCCATTTCCTCTGGATATCAAATACCATGTGACAACAATTGATAAAGAGAAGACAACTTAATGGGGGAAAAAGTATATGTTTTAGTATAGAGTTTGATCAGTTTTAACTAACTAGAAATTTTATATTTTGATGAGTTCTGATGTATTAGAAGTTCCCTTAAAGACTCAAATTTAAGTTCTTGGTTTTTAAAAAGGAACCAACATTTCACAACTAACCAGAAAACATTATTATTGAATTATCAATCAATTGAGATTTGTCTTCCTAAATTCTTCAACTTCGCTCCAAATTTCAATCTATTTCTGTCTGTTTTCTTCTCTATTTCCCCCTTCCTGTGCTGAGTTTTACAGCACAACCCTAATGGATGTTTAGTACCATATGAGCCATTCCACCTTTCCCGGCCAACAAAAAATCAGCAACACAAAAATGGTTCCGATTCACACTTAATTGACATGACTAGTAGTATTATCATGTTAAATCAAGTTTTAAAATCAAAATATAAAAGAAACTAGGGATTGAATTTATCCTAAATAAATATATACCCGTGTTAAGGAGGAGGTCAAAAGAAGCTTGATGCCCATTTTCCATGGCGAAGTCACCGGCGGAGAGGTTGGAAGGGGAGAGGGAGTTCCACGGAGCTCCGGCTTCAAGAAGAGCTTTAATAACCTGGGCGTGGCCTTGGTTGGCGGCGTGCATCAGCGGAGTTAGGCCCTCTTTGTCGAAGTAAGTGACGTCAGCACCTGAGTCGATAAGTGATTTTACTTTCTCAACATCGCCTTCGCAGGCGGCCTTACACAGTGATTCTTCGCTGTTCGCCATGGCCGCTCTTTGTTTTGCTTAAATCCACTTACTGCTACAACCGAAGGGTTTTTAAGTTTCAAGACATCTAGGGGTGTATGGAGTGGGAATCACATGCAACCAAGTTTTCTAAATTGAAAATTACAACTTTAATATTAATAATAAGGAGCCCGTTTGATGGAGAAATTGAAAAATTAGTCGTTATTGTTAATTTTTATTAAACAAGTGAGATCCAAAACGGCTATATTGTTAATTGAATTTTAATTGGTACCAAACGTGCTCAAGGTTTATTAGCACAAAACATCTCTACTTTTGGTCTTTAATGTGCAAAAACGTCTTCACGTTTCAAATTTTCGCATTTTTATTCTTATTTCCACGTTTTATTGTGAAAAACGTCTTTTTTATCAATTTTTATCCAATTTCTCAATAAAAAAATATAAAATGACAAATATACCTTCATATTTAAATAAAACAAAAATAATTACAACCATACTCCTAAACCTTTCTAAAAAGTACAAATGACTTTCAAATAAATTATTAAAAAATTCAAAACAAAATAAAATATCACCACCAAACAATTTCCAACAATATACTCCAAATCAATACTCCAACATTATCCTCCAAAACAATAAACAAATTGTCAATAAAACTTTGTAACAAAATTTGTCAACATGAAACTTTTTCAATTCTTGGAACGCATAAACCAAAAAACCCACCACCATCACCTCCTCCTCTTCCTCCACCACCACCACTACCACCAAACAATTTCCAACAATATACTTCCATTAGAGTTTCAAACCAAACCCGAAGATGAAGGTTTGAAGAAATGGATCCTGCCTCTGACCTTCAATTGCCTCGATGGCTCCGGTGGAGAAAAACTGAGGCAAACTCCGAACAGTTGAAGCGAGACCTTAGTTTTGATTCTCCAATTGAATATACAGATAGATTTCATCGAAGCTCGGCTCATTAGATTTATCTTTTCAAATTTTGGATTGTCAATTTTGGAGAGTTAAGACTCAATTTTCAAGGCAGCAGTTTTTGACTGAGAAACTATTTTGATGTTATAGGACCATGAATGGGATCGCCTTAGGGAGTAGATGTTACCGGATGGTAGCTAATGGCATGGGTGTTGCTGGAAATAGTGTTGTTGCCTTGGTTTTGGTCTGTGAGTGAGGGGTTTTGGGCAGAGAAGGTGTATATC
>CAIGRF010022044.1:11130-36109 GCA_903798235.1 Fraxinus ornus
TGTTTTACTGGGAATTGTAATTAATTGTATTTGATTGGTATAATTTTCTACCTGGAAAATGTTGAAAGTTTGGTGTCCGTTTGGTTTCCTTTTTTTATAAAAATTGTCCATTAAAGTGATAATTTTTTCTACCAATACGTCTAGAATTTGTTCCAATTATCAAAAAGTAGAATTTTTATTTTTTTAAACAATTAGAAAAAATTACCATATTCGTTTGACTTTGTTTTGCATAGAAATTATCAACAAAAATGAAAATTCTTTTTACAATGGTTGATAGAATTGGTTGCCATTGCTAAAAAAAAAAAAAAAGGAGGTGGAAAATGTTTTCCCCTCCATCATTTGTGCATCAAATGATTGTACCTAGGAAAAGGGAGGAAAACATTTTCCGTGGAAAATTTAACCTATCAAACAGTCAAAAAGTAGGAGTAGGAAAATATTTTCCTACTTCCATGAAAATTTCGCCAAATCAAACGGACCCTAATTATCTTTCGAAATATTAATTATTATTATAATTTATGATATGCACATTGTTAGATGCAAAACTGGGGGAAGGATGATCCAGACAGAAACTAAATAGTTCCTCAGTCAGAGAGTAAGAACTGGTTTGAATCCCATAGTCCCTGTGATGCATGAGATGCCGAACCAACAAGCCATATCATATTAGAGCAGCCAGTAATGAGCAAAGATCAACAGTATCAGTACTGTCTGTTTCCATCACTAAAATCTAAGGACAACTCGAGTGAATTAGTCTCAGCAAGGACAAGAAAAGAAAGAAAAAGTAGACAAGGAAAGAAGTAAAAATAAAAAAGAAGACTTTTCGTGAATTGTCAAGTCAGAATGTCATGTTGAAGTTCCTTGTGGAAATGCATAATTTCTACATCTGAGGACGAATTACTTTTTCCATTTTAAGGTGGTTTCTTATAGGTAAACACAATTTCCATATCTGTACACTCGATCTTTTTCCAGTTTTGAACATGTGATTGGACAGATGTGTAATACAAGAGTCACTTCAGATGCGCAGCATCCCTTTTAACAAAACCAGATAAAAGACGAGAAAGTTACATAAAGATGTCATTATTACTCAGCCAAAACAGAGAGTTTATCAGAATAATTATGAATGTCCTCTTCACTCTTCTTCATGGATTTCATAGATTTTGTATTCTCAGATTTGGTTTTGGATTGGATAATGAATCTAACAACTGTGTGTGTGTGTGTGTGTCTCCTAGTCCTCCCCCATTGGGATATGAGTCATATGACTATAAGCTTCAACCTTTTTGATTGCTATACTAGATTAGTAAACATAGTTATGGGCTATTTCTTTCCTGGAATGTTGTCATTGGGTTGGTTGTAGTACCTTTTCTTCTTGACATAGTTAAATAATAGTTCCTATATGGTACTAGGAAAGAAAACGAAACCGCAATGTTGCAGCTTATTTCCCTCATTGTGAAATAGGTCTTGAGTCTCTTTGAGATAGCTTCAGCTAGCTTTGCTCATGTCTTTTCAAACCCCAAATATACTTAAAACTGATCATTTACCAACTGCTATTATACATTTGATAATTAAAATGCAAACTCAGGAGAGGAGACGTGAAATTTTGATGGAACTTGGAAATGCACACGGATGTCTTTTAGTCGACTCTATAGGACTGCTTTATTTAAAAATTTAACTATTTGAGAGAAATATGTCCCAAAAGCGTTCTGAACTTGTATTTACCAAAGAGCCGATACTAGGATACAAGATATTTATTTGCTCCATTATCGTATTAAATTATCTTGTCTAAAAACTTAATGCTCATTTTGTTTGTCATTTTTTTCTAGTTAGAAGCTTTCACTGTGTCAATCCATGATGATAAGGATTATTCTATATTACAAAACCTTGTACAAAATGGGTTACACCCATTTTGTACAAGGTTTTGTACTTGTAGCATCTCCCTGATGAGATGATAATAGCAGTGATACTCTCTGGCGCTTGTCCTTCCTCGGCCATGACAAGAAAAGGCTGAAATGATAGATGGATCCATCACTCTTTTTCCTCAGCCAAAGAAACTGCAAACTAAATGACCCTTCCTATATAAACACTTGCCCCCATACATAAACCGAACCACAAGAACCTAACAAAACCACAACCGACCGAAACTCCAAACCAGAAAAAGGCTCTACACTTTTTGTTAATGCAACTTATAGAGAATTCTTATCATTTAGACTTGGAATCTTTTGTATGATTGCTCTCTCTATATGGAAGCATTTCACACAGCAATCTGCAAACCAATTCCCTATGCCATGTTTACCTCTTCCTCCAACATTGGTAGCACGACTGGCGTTACGACTACTCCATGGATGGACGCTAGGATATGGAGCAGGCTCCCACAAAAATTGGTAGATCGAGTTATTGCGTTCCTTCCCCCACCGGCCTTCTTTCGAGCCCGGGCGGTTTGTAAAAGATGGTACGGTCTTGTATTTTCCAACAACTTTCTTGAACTGTACATGCTAGTATCGCCCCACCACCACTGGTTCCTGTTCTTCAAGCAAAAAAGCCTCAAAAACTATGTCTACACAAACTACAGTGGTAACAACGGCTCTGGTAGACCAAACTATGAAGGGTACCTTTTTGATCCTTACAACGTCAAGTGGTACCGCATCACCTTTCCTTTGATCCCGCCTGGGTTTTTCCCGGCTTCGTCCTCGGGTGGCTTAAGTTGTTGGGTGTCTGAGGAGGCCGGTTCAAAGAGTATCCTTTTATGCAATCCACTCTTAGGGTCACTAATTCAATTGCCGTCAACACTAAGGCCTAGGCTTTTCCCTTCAATTGGTTTAACCATCACCAACTCCTCCATAGATTTGGCTTTTGCAGGAGATGACTTGATATCTCCTTATGCAGTCAAGAATTTGACTTCCGAAAGCTTTCACATTGATGAAGGGGGGTTCTATTCCATATGGGGCACGACTGCTTCTCTTCCGAGGCTTTGTAGCCTCGAATCAGGCCAAATGGTTCCCGTTAAAGGGCGATTTTACTGCATGAATTATAGCCCATTCAGTGTCTTAGCTTACGATATTGCCATGAATCACTGGTGCAAGATTCAGGCTCCCATGCACAGATTCCTACGCTCCCCTAGCTTGGTTGAGAGCAGAGGAAAACTCGTATTAATTGCAGTTGTTGAGAAAAGCAAGCTTAACATTCCTCGAAGCTTGAGACTCTGGGTGTTGCAAGAATGCAGAACAATGTGGGTCGAGATAGAGAGGATGCCACAGCAACTGTATATCCAATTTGCAGAAGTTGAAGGCGGCCGAGGATTCAACTGTGTTGCACATGGTGAATTCGTTGTCATACTGATCCGACAGTCGGAGAAAGCATTATTGTTTGATTTCAGCAGAAAGATGTGGATATGGATACCTTCATGTCCTTTCGCGAATGGAAGTGGCACGACAGCAGAAAATGGTAGCGAGTTGCACGGTTTTGCCTATGAGCCTAGGCTTGCTACACCAATTGCAGCCCTTCTCGAACAACTTACTCTTCCCTTCCAGTCTTTCACTGCATAAGTCCTGTTTTAAGTACGTAGTTTTCACAAGCAAGGCAATATTAGGTCTAGTTTCCAAGTGTATTGAGAAGCCTGTATCAGAAGGTGGTGTTTCTAGTTCATAAATAGTACAAATATTTAGCCCTTAATCAACGGATATCTCAACATATTCTTCCAAAATGTTTAATAGTTGCTGGAACAAGAAGATTAATTCTTGTTCAACTTGGCAACACATTATTAGACCACGACTGGAACAAGTTTGAACTAACCCTCTTTCTTTTGCTTTTCGTCTGTTTGCCTTCCCACCATGTACAACGCGATATAAACCGATTCTCATGTGTATACACAAACTGGTCCTTCAGCTTCACTAAATGGGGAGGGGAAGTTTCACGACATCTATGATATTTCTGAGTACTAGGCTACTTTGTGACACTGTAACCCAAAAATAAAAAAATGCGCATCTAACACATTGCTTGCATATACTTGTGAAATGCTGAAACTCTTCAAAAGGGCATACAAACTCATCATCCATATGGAGAATACAATACAGTATAATTACAACTGAAAATAAAATGACAAAAATGCTAAGAAACACCTGTTACCGAGAGAACAATCATTGTCAGCCAAAATTATTGTGTTTGCAAGTTTTTCTCATGTATATGACGCATCCATCCAGGGATGTAAAATATTTTGGCACAATAAATACAAATTTTTGATATATCAAAGCCGAAAGGCAAACTGATCCAGCATAATTTTGGGGGAGCAGCAGTTTTCTTGAAAAAATGAAGCAGATAGCTCATGAAAAAAACGAAAAGTTTGTTAACCATCTGAGTACCATGCTAAAATTGATGAACTATTGAATAATAAGTAAGAAGAGCTTTAGTTCTATGGGCCTAAACAATCTTGGAACCCTATAAAGTAATTGACAAACCTTTCTATATATACGGCCAAGACTATTAGCACAATACTAAACATGATTCAGCTGCTGAAGGGATCATTTGACTCTGACCATGAGGATGAGATGGACATTCCTCTTGAATATGGATCTCAACTCCTCGTTCGCTTCCATGCCTATCCTCCTGCATAATTATCAGACATGCAATTCAATAAACATGTAAAACCTATACCAAATAAAACCAGATCGTCAATGATGTAAATATTGCCAGGTATTTGATTTGGTTGACTGTCAAATACAGATGACAAGTGAAAATAAATACATTCCCGGGGCAAATCTTCAACAAGAGTTTTAAACCATCAAACCCAACAAGAGTTTTTAAATATATTTTGCATGGAAGCACGACGGAAAGATTAACAGAAACTAAAATAGAAACAAAATGCAGACAATTTCTAGATTTTTCCCTTTTCCTTTAGATTAAAAGGGCTGGGAAGTTGATCACCAAATGATTGAACTCTTCATAGCTTTAAAGATGAACAAATTTTAAATGCTTCAATGAGTGTCTAAAGGCATGCTAACCCGATTTTGGATCCCTTCTTCCCGACAAGAATCTTGCGTTGGCTGATCTTGTGAGTAATGAAGTGTTGCTCAATCCTGAGAGAGCCATCTCGTAACTCCTTCCAGTCCATCAAACGATGTTCAATGCCATATGGGATTTCCTAAATTGAGGAAAGTTAATGAGTACATTATAAACTCATCTACCTAATGATCTTCAAACGTTAAGTCTGATAAAAACAGCATCTTTACGATAATAACTGTGAAAACCAAGCTTTACCTGATGTACATAATCTAACAATTTTTCTCTCACAATTTCCAGTGATATGTTCTTCATAACTTCTTCACTCATTGCAAATGGATCCTCATCCCAAGGTCTTTTTATTGCCTACACATAAATAACAAAGGGAAGCCAGAATTAGAACGAACTCTTGGTACTAGGTTACATTTGTACCGTTTACAGGGTTTTTATTTTTCTATTTAAATATAGGAATATGTAGTACTGGCAGTGTACTGGTGTCTAACAGATCCTTATACATTAGCGAATATAGAAATGCAGCAAGGCACATGGCCCCTCTAGTACAACGCATAAAATCTTTACTTAACAGACCACGGAAGGGAGAAAAATAACTACCAAAGGCTGCACTATACGATCAGGAAATACAGCAACAACATTTGAGTAAGAAACTGTTTCAGTAGTTCTCTTCTCAGGAAGTAGTATTAGAGGTTCCATGATCCAGAACACCGAGTGCAAGAGCATGTAATGATATTCTGGCTATTAACTCTTCCAATATCCATGCAACGGTAGCACAGACAAAATAGCATCGAAACATAATTTCATTTAATTGGAGAGTAAATATTATCTGGTCTTTGATATAGAGTTCCATAGCAAGTATTTGAAAAAATAAATAAATTGAATACAGCGGCGTGCTGTAAATGAGAAAAGATTGTGACAATGAATATAGTTTCTTTCAGCCATAAAAGAATTTGTAAAGAATCCTGAATTTCCTTCCAGAATCTGGACATATACAACATACACCTATAAAGGAAACTATGATAAATCATGCAGCAGGAAATTTATTTTTCATTTCGGTAATGGTAGAGAATAGAAAAGGAGGAAGACTCAAACTACTAAATTGAATTAACTAAGCCGGCAACGTTCAAATCATACCTGCTCCATTAAATACTGAGCAAGATCTTTCACTCCAGCACCCTTGAGTCCTGAGAGCATGAAGCACCTAGAGAGGATTAAAAACAAACATCAGGCTTCACAGCAGAATAGACCATTAGAAAAAATTAAAGAACTGACCGTTCATATCCAGGAAGGTCTTTGAATTGCTCAGCAACCTTTAGTAGATCTTTCTTCTTTTCAACCAAGTCAACCTTATTCATGCATAGAACACGCTTCTGTTTTTCGTTGCAAATTGAGCCCATTCTTTCAATCAATCTCACCACTCTTGAATCAGGCCTGGATTTGTAATAACATAGACACCAGTTGGAATCTAATTAGGATTTCACATATATAATATTACAAGTCAATAGCAGTACGAAAGAGCCAAAGATTTGCACAATGGTCCACATTATACATGCATGAAGTATCACTGTGTTACAGAACTAATGCTTTGAACCACATCATCTAATAAATCTGAATAGAAATTTTACAGACTCATGAATAGATTAATATAATTAGGATGATTGGAACTGTCTCTAACACTTTAACACCTGCCTTAAATTCAACAACTCCTATATTAATGTCTTATAGAACTTTATATTATTTGTTGACAACAAATGGCAGATTTAGTTACTCAGATTAAATGAATGTTATACATCATTTCCATAAAGCCTCCACCTAACTGAAAATGATAATGAGTTAAGAAACCATGTTTAAGCATAACAGAAGCTTATGATCCAATGGAAACTGAATGATTGGTTTATGTCCAAATCTAAACATGGAAGCTTTACTAATTACTGGAAAGATGCAACCAAAACAAATTTAAATCAGTATAGAAATGCTCAACCACAATATGGTTATAGATATAAGCATAATGCCAAGAATAAAGAGCATGATATGTACGAATATTTTGCCGGGGGGCAGGGGGGTTGTGATGAGGTTGGATCAAATTTACAGGGAGGAATATCTGACCTGGTAAGGTGTCTGTGAACATCAAATATAACTATGAGTGTATCGTATAAGTTCACAGAACTCCATGCACTTTCATTGCGGACTTTGATGTCATTGCAAGGAAATCCATTTTTCTTTAACATAAGTCCCGGAGTATCAAAGAAACACTGTGATCATTAGAATTAGTTAGACATCTTCATTAAATACAAAATACGTACAGTTGATTAATATACCAGCATAGAATGTGAACATTTCCTGCTTATAAAAGATAGAAGACGCAGTAAACCAGTTCTTTTTAACATTCCATAAAATAATCCCGAGTCCTGCATCATAGGAGAAGATGTTCTAGAACCTGAGGTACCCTAACCTCCAAACCAAAGTTAACCCTTCTTGTTTAGTAGGGTTTCAAACATGAAAACTTACGAGCAATCAGTAAAAAAGAAACGCTATAAGATTTCATATAGTCTTATCCTGTAAACAAAGGCAATGACCCTGCACTCAATAAACCCTTGTTTGAGCCACATTATCATTTTCATTTTTCTACTCATTTTCAACCACACATTCTTCAATAAAATAATATTTTTCCATCACATCAATAACTTTTCCTTCTTTTTCAACCACACATTCTCCATCAATCTACTATTCCAGAATACATTTTTTCAGAATAATGTGGCTCAAACACCAGACGTGAAAAGTCGGTGGTACATGAATTTTCAACCACACATTCTTCAATAAAATAATATTTTTCCATCACATCAATAATTTTTCCTTCTTTTTCAACCACATATTCACCATCACATAACCCAAAAAAATGCATTCTTTCCATTTTAATATGCATCAAACAGGGGCTTTCAAGCACATTTAGAGAGACAGAATATGAAGGCTGTGTCATCAGGCCATGTTCTGCTGCCTTGGGCTACAATACGATGGACTTAGTATGATGAAAAATTATGTACGCACACAAAGAGAACTGCTATAATAAATGTATAATCCATGTAAACATATATGAAAATTGTGCATGGTTATAAAAGTTGGAAGTGCGCTGTGAACAGAAGCATCTACAAGCCTGTAAATCAATTTAAAAGCAGAAATGAGGTGAACACATTCAATAATTAGATAAAAGACGTACAATTTGGGTATTTCCTCTTGTCATAACTCCCAACACCTCATGAGTAGTCGTATGTGTCTTCCGAGAAACAGCAGAAACCTTAGTCCCCACCTACGACATAAAACGGACAAAAATAGTGTGTTCAGAATGTATTTGTTTAAATGATTTCTCTTTAATATTTAATCCATGAGCATCTTCAAGACCAAACATGTCCAACACCAAACACTAAATTTATACATCAAGAAAGTTGAATTCCTTAACTTAACCACCATAAAACATGAAAAAAAAACCGGAAAAATCAACTAATGGTGTACACAAATAGCATTGTAACAAGAAAAGTAAAAATAGTGCAGAAATCAGCAAGAGTAACAACTTCATTAGTAAGTTATCAAATCTGATTAGTGTTCCTATATTTTTCATCATGTAGGTTCCAAAAATTAGACTCCAATAAGAAAAAAGAAACATACAATGCAATTGGTAAGAGCAGATTTTCCAGCATTTGGAGCCCCAATAATACCAACAGATAATGACTTCTGATCTTCCTCCTTCACCTCCCTCGGATCCGCTTCCTCCATCTCATCTGGCTGGTCCAATGCGGCATCGAGCAGTGACTTGGCGAGTATGGCAGCTCTCTTCCTCTTCTCCTCTTCTCTCTTCAACATTCTCAAATGCTTCACATCTTCCCCAAACACTTTACTTCTCACAGTATCCCTGTACTTATCATCCCACGTGGACTTTCTTTCGGACCCAGAATTGTCACTACTATTACTCCTGTTCAAATTCAGGTCTAAATCATAATGAGAACTGTCAAATACTGATGACGCGTCATCGTATTCATCTGTAACAGCTGTAACTGGGGATTCATCGTGCTGAGGTTGAGCTGAGTAGAAGCGGCTTAAAAGCGCAGAATTGAAGTGGGTTTTCCCGGGTTTTGAAGATAAAGCTCGAATCAAGGTCAGTGTTCTCAGCGCTTTCATTTCAACATCCAATAATGGAATCAAATACAGTTGATTTACAGGTGTAAAATTTGGTGTGGGTATATCATATCAATATGTGTTTATATATTGAACAAGTGAGAGCAAGAAGGGAATTCGTAAAGTTGCAGATATGGAGGAATGAGGTTTTTGAGGGTTTAGGGAAACAGGGATGAAATGGACAAATATTTTTAGTAAATTTCAATTAGGTCATCCAACTATAATGTATCTCAATTAACACCTAGTTAACCTCGTTTAAAGGTAAAATAGAGCTCTGAGAATAATAATCCTTTCGAATTATTGTCACTTTCTAAACACATTTATTTTCAAAGTTTACGCAGCAGGCGCCCCTCCAATAGGGGGTGACACTTGGCATTTTATCAACAATTTTTGTCACCCCCTTCGTACAAATAGCATCTCTCTTAGTGTAAACTTTGAAAATAAATATGTTTAAAAAGTGACAGCAAGCGCCCCTCCAATAGGAGGGTGACGCTTGTCATTTTGTCAATTATTTTTGTCACCCCTTTGTACAAATAATATTTTTGTTACACTAATGACATATTTAGATGGTATATTTACCTAGAAACACAAGTCAAATTGTTATTATCTATGTTGGATAAAAGTTTAAAAACTCTTGAGTTCGGGCACAATTATTCAATCGATCAAACATCAACTGAGGACGCTCCACAACTATACTGGCTTGATGAGGATGAGTTACCCATGATAATATTTCTCCCAATGATTATTTACGAGGATGACTTACTCTTGGAATAATATAAGAATCACCTCTATAGGGATTCCAATAACCATAACAAGTGAAGAAGACTTCTCATGAAGATGTCCTTGTGCAATTCATTAACAAGATCGAGACAAATCCGATGAAACGTATACTAAGCATTACAACAAGGAGTAGATTGCAATTGCCCGAACTAAAGAACAAGAGTATGTGGAGAAGGAGAAGTCTATCATAAAGGAACAACACGAACATGTGATATACAATAAAGTTGAAATTGTTGAGTCGTCCTTCAACTTCATTGATTGTTCTAAAGTTGATTTTGTGATTAAGGTCAATGAGAAAGCTCAAGTTTTCATAGTTGAGCTCGAGCCTTGTGCTCAAGTCAAGAAATATTTTATGAGGACTAAGACAAAATGTAGAGGACAACCAATGCAAGTAAAACAATGCTTCCAAAGCCTTTCAAAGTACCATGAAACGATTATAGTGTTCAAACTAATGACTTTAAATAAGCGTTCATTGAAAGAAACCCCGATTTTCTTAAATTTTCCTTTTTTGCTTTCAGTTTTTAAGTTAGGACTTGATACATATTAATGTCGTAAGCCCGAACTCAGTCCACCTCAATTACGCTAGGCCCAAGGTCGGGCTTCGGGCTTGTATCACTTTTAGTCCGGTCTCCTTGACCTTATCTCACGTTTCCTAGGAATGCTAATCATATTTTGACTACAACTCCCCACTTTTCCTATTTAAATACAAACTCTCAACCTATTACAAATTTGACTCTCACTCAAACTGTGCACTTCTAACATAACACATAACAAGAAATTGCAGCAAGATTTCTTGAATTTTCCGTTGAGGGCAAGTAACAATTTTGGTAGGGGAGGAAGTTGATACGTGCACTACAAGGGCAGCTCACAGGTGGGGCTATTTTATGGAAGATATTGAAGGAATATATTCTTTAATTTCTATGTTAGAGAAGGATTCAGACCATTAGGCAATTTGCTCTTTTCCTTAATTGTTATGGTTGTGTTTAAGAAGGTTCATCAGTTTTTTATTTTCCTATCATTCCTTTTATTTCCTAGTCATTCCATAGAGATACAACAACCTATGTTTGCATTTTGAGGAAATTACAAAAAACCAGATGTTTAAAGATTGATTTTCAAAAATCATGTTGAAAGTTTAATTATTCAAAAATCATGTAATAAATCAATTTCATCACAAACCCTAGAAAACAATTTCCATTTTCTTCTCTTTCCATCTCTCCGTCTTCTCTCTCCCGTCTTCTCCACCTTCTCTCCTCTCCGCCTTCTCTCTTCTCTCTCTACCAACCTTCACCGGCGACGCCTTCCATCTCTGTCGACGGAATGTGTTGGGTGGTGAATTTGGTGGTCGTGTTGATGGCAGTACGGTGGTTGTGGAGTGTTGGCTGCGTTGGGTGGCGGATTTAGTGGTTGCAGTGATGGAGATGATAGTGGTCGTGGCAGATCTGGTAGTCGCAGTGATGGTGGCAGGATCTGGTTTGGATCTTATTTGTTGTTGGAAATGGTAGTTGTGGTGGTGGCTGACGATGATGGTGGAGGCGGCGATGACGCTGTGAGGTGGTGGCTGTTTGTGGAGTGTTGGCTATTGGTGAGTGATTGAAGTTGCAGGTGGAGGTGGTTTGTGGTGTTGCAGCAGGTGTTTGTGGCGGCGACAACAGCAATGTGATAGTCATGGCGTTGTTTCCGGCGACGATGGTGGTGCGTTTCTAGCGACGGTGGTGTGTTTATGTGGTGGTGGTGGTGGTGTGGCGGCGGCGGCAATGGTGTGGTGGCGGTGGCGGCCGGGTGAGGGTGGTCACAAGTTGCCGTAGTGGCCGTGGCGATAGTGTCGGTGACGGTGGTATGTGACCACTATTTGGTGTATGTGACTAATTATTTGGTAATTTGTGACCAAGTATGGGTAGTGGATCGGATTAGAGTGGGGTGTTTCAATGTATGTGACCAACTATTTGGTTCAATTTGAAAATATGTGACCGAACGATAAAATGTGACCTACAATTTTTTTGATCTGTGACCAATAAAATAAACTGTGACGTATAAAATTTTTGATTTGAGCCTCGAAATAATTTGTGATCAATTAATTTGATAAAATGTGACCAGTAAATAATTTGTGACTCATAAGGATGCATATGTGACAATGAATTGTATAATTGTGATTTTAATATATTTAATTAATAAAATATACTTAATTAATTAACAAATACCTGATTTTTGCATTTTTAAACTTAAGACCTGAAAATTGATATAGTGATAGTTAATACCTGATTTATGAACTCTTCCCTTGCATTTTCTTTTTAAAGGCCTTATGCCATGAATAAAGGAGCATCAAACCTTTTCTCCGCATAACAATTATCATCTAGGAGGCCTGGTTCACCTCAAATTGAACCATTAAAGGAGGACAAAGATCTCTCGAAGAATCCTAGATGTATTAATTTGTAAATATAGGTAAATTATGCAAAGTTGATCCTTGTATTTTACCTATTCACAAACCAGTTACGCGCTCTCAAACAAAAGCACGTAATATCTACACTAGTCGTAGCATAAAAATGAGAAGAATGGAGTAGGAAAAAGCTATAGAAATTAATCTGTGAAAAGCTAGTCTTGTGCAGAAATACGAAGGGAGAGGATGGCCTTAGTGATAGGAGTGAAAATTACCTGGAGCAAAAGAAAGTTCACAAAAAATAGAAAGAGAGATTAGGAAGCGGAATGTCATTGGTATCACAAATGTTTGAGCAAAATTGCTACCTACAAGTGAGTTGAAAAAGGATGTGCACTTGCCTGGTTAAGTATTGAATGTCGATTCAAGGATCTAAATGTCGGTTTAATTTGCCTAGTCGAAATTTGAAGGATGAACGTTCGAAATTAGGGAGCATCCTCACATGTTTTTATTGATCCACCCAATCAATTTTGAGTGGGGAAGTAATGAGTGGTTTGAGAACGGATCTTTAGAGACAGCCTTTATTTGAGCTCATTTTTTTAAAACTCATTTTCAATCATATATTTTTTAATAAAATAATTTTACACAAAAATCAAAAATATTTCTTTCTTTTTTTAACCACATATTCTCCCAAATATCAATATTTTAAAATGTATTTTCCCCCCAAATGGGTCTCAAACAAGGGCTAAATATATGTTTGGGAGTACATATTTATTTGAAGAGAAACTCTTGATTTGAAGATGACCTGGGTAAAAGGAAGGAATTTTAGCATAAAATGATCAAAACAGAAAAAGAAAAAGAAAAAGTGGAATCTACTGGAAGAGCATATATGAGAAGATTAGAGCATTAGGCACAAATATGTCTGTATAGTATGCCCTTGAAAAGATAATTGAATTTGAAGTTCAATGCGAAAAATAGTTTGCAATTAAAAATTATAGATCAACAGTAATGGGTGTTTAAAATTAGGGCATCAAAGCTCGGAAAAATTGTTTGCCATGGAGGATCGCAGTCTGTTTCTATACGGAATTTGGCGTTTTACCTAAAATTAAAGGAAACTTCGGTATTTTTATGGCACAAATTCCAATGCACATAGAAGACTGTATATTGAGGCCATTTAGGTGAAATAAGGGGATACAAATACATATTCATACATAAAATTCTTGAGAGACTTTCTCAATGAAGAAATCATCCATATTTTCTTGCAGTCATTAAAAAGATTCGAGGATTGAAGATTTGTCTATTTTTCTTCCATTATTTTCAAGTCCTGGTAATGTATTCTCGTCCAAATATGTTTTCTTGCAATTCAATAATTATTATGCCCTTTGTGACTAGGATTAACGATGAAATCTTGTTACCTACTGATTAATTAATTGTTCATTTTCAGTTTAAATTCTTGTGATTTTATTTTATATATTATTCCCCCTTTTGTTTTAATGTTTGATCACCATTCAAATGTGTTTGTGATTTAGATACCGAGATGTTCAATATAAATTATCATATGAAAATAAACAACACTGGATCCTAGAGATACTTCTATGCTTAATACAATCTTTTAAGATATTCTAGCTTTGTCTTGTATTTTTATTTATTCACATCCTTCATAAAGACATAGTTAGAGCGTATATGGAAATTGGATTAATTTATCTCGGGTACTATTCTAAAAAGCGTAAAGTGTGGAGACCAATTTGCAAGTTTTATGAGCTTAGGTGAGCATAAACAAGACCTAGGCGTAAAAAACGTTTTCTTATTTTTTTAATATAATTTTAAATTTTTATTCAATTTAAGAATTATTTAATAATTAAAATAAAACATAAAAAACATTTAGAATTATAAATATTATATTTCTTAATAATTTCTACAATTAATGAATTATACAATTTTTAAAATGCAAAAAACTAGATTATTTTTCCTAGATTTAACTTCCAACTAGACAAATCATATTTAGGATTTTGCTAAAGGTACCCGGAGTGTTACACTCCGGGTTACCCTCCCCTCACATAAGTGAGGGCCCCACCGTGGGTCCCGCGCAAATATAATAATTCTGGGGGGCAGTGGGGCCGGGTAACCCAGAGTGTAACACTCCGAGTACCCATAGCAAGATCCTCATATTTAATAGATTTATAGAAACTTCATACATATTTTCTAAGTTTCTAACAAAACGATAAATCTCAAAATTATAATTACATAAGGTAGATAGTACTGTAACTTAAATCTTATTTAAGTTTTTATCAGACTTCAACTCAATATCATCTTCTTCATCTAATTCGTCTTTTACGTTGTCCTATACAAAATCATCCTCCTTGGACTTCCTTATTTCATTTTGGGCATTTTTAGTACCTCTTATAGGTTGTAAGATATCATTTTCATCCTTGTTCTCACAACCCTCTCTACCATTCAAGATTGTGCATTAATATCATCATTTGCTAATAGAGTCTATGTTTTGCACTCCCTCTTCTTCTTGTTCACCAACCTTGATGGACTTTGCAAATTAATCTCTAGGTCCCACGTTAATAGGCTTTTTCCTAGTTCCTCTTTCAATAATAAAAATTTCATCTTCTTTCTCCTCTTCTAGCTCCTCATGTATTGTAAGCAAAGATATACATACACGTTCCCTCAACTTAGCATCATTCTATAGCTTCTCTACTTGTTTAGACTTGTTCCCTCTAATCATCTCAACACAATTGGGATTTTTTTGTTCTTCACTTGCTCTAGGACATAATGCCACACAGTTTCTCTTGATTCCCGCTATCTTGATTAGTTCCAGCTAAATCTTAGGCCTATAAACCCTCCCATAGTAATATTATCACATAATATGCATTTTACGTTATTAAAATTTTTTGAATCTACCAAAATTGCGATTTCCCATCCAACATGTCAAGAATCTCTTTTATTTGTCTAGCATTGAATTTAGATGTAGAATCGTCTTCTTCCGTTGGTTCCTAAAAAAATAGAGACAATATAAAATTTATAAACATTAGAATTTAATTATTTTATTTAGAGTAGAAATGACAAAAAATAATCATGAATAAATAACTTTAAACACTTGGCAAACAATGAAAAATAAATAATCTCTCTCACACAGTTTTATAGAACATTTGGCATGTTAGAATACAATTGCGAGTTCGGTAGAGATTAAAATCAGATTAAAATTGAAAAACTAGCCGTTATTATTGACTTTTATTGGACGAGCGGGACCCAATAACGACTATATTTTCAATTTTAATTGAATTTTAATCCCTACCAAACAGGTCAAATATCACAACTCAAAAGAAAAATACTTCTAATATAACATTTGAAACACTAATTTATATAAAAGTCATACGCAAACAAATTATTATCCAACAACTACACCAAATGTCCAAGAATATTTATTTCAAAACCAAATGACTAGTTAATGTATTGTCTTCAATCTTCACCAGACTCGAATTTCTTAATTGTAAAAGAAGGCAAATTGGATTTGGAGCAATCAAACTTCAGTATTTTTCAGATTTCATTCGGCCACTGTTTTGTTTGAAATTTTTTAAAATATTTTTATTTTTGACTTTTGTACAGATAAAATTATTTAAAACTTTAAAATTAAATTCAAATAAAGGGCTTTTAAAAAAATAAAAATAAAAAATAGTAAAGCACGACTAGACACACCTATGTTCACATTAAGAAATCAACTTGATAGCTGGCCATTTAATTTCTTGCTCATTGTCAAGGCATGACATTTCGTCCACACCCACACTTTTTAGAACACGGGAGAGAATGTTAACATAAGGAATATTGATTATCAACACAAATCTAGAATTGATTGTAAACAAGTAATTGAAGATTAAAGTCTTTTAAAAATGGTAGAATCGAAATTCTTTAGTGATTTGATTAAATGCTAAGATTTGTTTTCATTTTTTACTGCTTACTTTTAGTAGATAGTTAGATATAACTAAAAAACATACTAAGAACACATCGACAATCCAGATTGTTGATTTCAAAATCTAATATTATCTATTTCTATGCAAAATAAAATTCAATTAGTGAGACCGATTATCCATTCAGTCATTCCTCTTCGACGATCAAATGCCTCGAAACTGGGTAAAGAAGATGATAATATTTCGAAAGCATTTTTTCACATTTAACATAAAATTGGGATGGTTGTAGAGGAAATTGAGATAGGTACGTGAGATGTGTTATCGTTCTCAAATATCATGTTTCGTCACATCAATAACAGTCCTTGAAAGTACCATAAACTCACTTGAAAAACTCCGTTATTACTGTAAATAGTCATATCGCCATATTCTATTGCCTCAAATCGACTCCAAGGCCTCAAAATGGATTACTGATCGCTAAGTCGACTCTTGTGAACCGCGTCTTACAATGTATCCACAGTTAACACATTGGCACAAACAAACAAAATCAAATAGATCAATTATTATCAAGACGCTGAGGAAGTTAGTCAATATGTTACTCTTCTACTCGAATGATTATTCAATTCGAAGTAATTGAGTTCAGAATTTTAAAGACCAGTGAATAAAGGAACATCCTATTTCTTCAAAAATAATTGAGGAAATTCCAAACAGTTTAGAACCTTGTAATAATCTCTTATTTTACTTTTACTTGTTCGTTCCCCCAGCAAAACCCACCATGCCAACTTGAATTCAAATAAAGAAAACACAAGCATGTGAACTTTCATTTTCAGCCACCAGCTTAAAACCTGAACGACGTGGTAAAATCCATCATCACCACCAGCTTAAAACCTGATCGACGTGGTAAAATCCATAATCACCGCCAGAACCAAACCTTTGCTAGAAAGAAGACTTAGCAACCGAGACACCTAAACATAGTGACATCAAGATTAAACCAGCACATAACATCAACCAAAAAACAAAAAGAGAGGGGGAAAGGAGAAGATAAGGTATAACTTGTTAAGCATCAGCTTTGATTCAAGATACTTCAAAATAAGTTACTGTTCAAGGCAAACAAAGCCCACGAGGGTAACCATTCTTACAAAACTTTTTTATCTCTCATTTTCAACAACACATTCTCACAAACCCAAATTTTTTTCGACTTTTTAACCACACTTTCTCAAAAAATTTACTATTCAAAAACTCAATTCTTTCCAAAAAAAAAAAAAAATGTCAAACAGGCGCCAAACTACATTGATGGCCGGGATAATGTTAAAAGGTAACTAAGCCCCTGTTTGGGCCACATTTTTTTTTTTCATTCTCATTCTTCTACTCATTTTCAACCACACATTCTTCAATAAAATAATATTTTCCATCACATCAATAACTTTTCCTTCTTTTTCAACCACATATTCCATCAACCACATATTTTCCATCACATCAATCAAAAAAATGCATTCTTTTGAAAATAATGTGCACCAAACGGGGGGTAAGTCTGTAATTTAAATAAAATACTAAACAACTGATCAGACTGTAAAATTCTAAGATAAAATAAAGAGAAATCTGTAGTCCAACATAAAGAAATTGGCTCCCACGCATGACTTTCTCCTATAAAAATTACAAAAGAAAAACGAGAATTTCAATGTTGAAGCAGCAGATTTTGAACTACAACCTGTGAAGATTCCCAGTGTTGCAGCACTAGATTAGAACCAGCCACCATCACTAAAACGCCATGCGACCAGCATTTCCTTTATCACTAAAAAGCCTACTTTCTGATATTCTTCTGTCAATTGCAGCATCAATTGAGCTCATCTGTAACACAAAATCTAGTTAAAAGATATCATGGCACAGACAATCGCCAATCAAATAACCAGCAGTCAAATATTAGAACTTGATTTTAGTTGATAACAAACTCCGCAAAAGGAGCTGACCTGGGCCAGGTTTGAGTTCAAGTTCGATCTTAAAAAATATTGTATGACGGCGCGAATGAGCAAAAATCTGTTTGGTGTGTTGTTTCGCCCAAACTCAAATACATTACGAATCGAGCACAAGGAGAATTCATGAAATTGAACAATTAAAATTTTTAAAGAGTAAACGTACACTCTCATCTTAATGTTGTATGATGCTAGTTTTGATAGTCCTGGAGTTGATTGCAGCATTCTTGTCAGAATTAAATTACTAACTACAGAGAAGATAATGAGAATACCTACTTGAAACTTCGTTGACCACAAAATCGGCGGGATTGCTTGCCAACGGGACCAAAATAGATTAAATATTCCATCAAATCAACAGAGTTAAGAAAAAGTAAAGATGTACTTCGAGCAAATTGCTCAGACATGTTCTCAATTTTAGGGGAAGCAAAGCAAATTTAAGTACATGTACAGGCACCTTAATAAATATGAAACAAGGCATAAACAAGTGAAATTGGAAACAAGAAGCAATGCACGAGCACCTGGATTGTTGAGCAACTCAACTCCATATCCATATGAAAGAATTTGAGTACCAAGTAATTATGACTTACCTGGCTAGTTTCATCATGCACCTGATACTTCAACAAGGACATTCTTCTTTCCTCCTATAAAATTTCACATCCCAAGTAAATGTGACAACTCCAACCAAAAGAGGAGAGTGAAGAGGCATCTTACACAACTTTCAGAAAAGTACTACTAACCATGGACATTGCTTCATCATCCCAGACTAAATAGACCTCATTAGTTGCAGGATGTGTAGCTGGAGCCTTATTTGCAATTATAGGAGGTGGTCCAATTGAAGGACCACTAGTATTTGGAGCAGAGGCATAAGAATGTGAATTTACTGATATTGCAGCTGCTAAACAATTGAGAAAAAAAAGTGTTTGAAAAATGTGGACAGCACCAAACAGATGCAGATTCTCACCTATATTTTCCAGCATCAATACATGGATAATTACCAACTCTTAATTAACAATAGGAGAGAAATACCAGAAAGCCCTTTAAAGATCATATATCTGAAAAATAAGTATTTTTTATTTTTTTATCAAAAAGAGAAGGAAACATGAGACAGTTTTTATTTCCATAAATCCAGCTAGTCATAGCAACACGAACAATGATAAAGCAAGAAATCGTCTGACAAAATTAGCATTATTAGTCATATTAGTTACGCACAGGAAAATCCTCATAACAGTACTCCAACCAGTTGCCAGGAGCTTCCTGTGCCTAAATTATACAGAACTCCATCCACGATTATAATCATTGAGAAAGATGCCATCACTTAAAAATCGACTGCCAATATAATGCCATATTTCACATCCAATTGTCACTGAAAACTTCTTTTCAATGGAATTCTGCCAGAAAAGCCAGGAGATATACTATTCTCTAAAGGGTTTTAGTTACATCACCAATGGACTATTCCTATTTTTTATTTGTGCTTGTTGCCATGAGAAATTAAGGGATACCACAAGTTCTAAATTCTAAACATTGAATCAATTCGCTGTTTTCCAAATACAACTGGCACATTAGGAATTGCTTGTCCACCGCTTGAGGATAAATAATTATTCATAATCAGTCCTGTACCAGTATGAATTCCAGTTTTAGATCTTTTGCCAGTGCATACAAGAAATTCTTAAAAGGATTCATGTCTAGTGGTTTCCAGTCATAATATTACATATTTTTGCAGGTGCAAGTTTCAAGTCAAAACAGTTGTGGATTTTGTTAAAAAAAATTAGTTTTGAGTTTTCTAACTAGTGAAGAAATGGGAAGCATGGATTTCAAGTGTTACAGAATAAGACGTCACTTGGAATCTCCCCACAACTACAAATTAACTAACACAATAACCATTTTCACTCCCTCGTTATTTAGATTTTATTCTAACATGCTATAGTAGTACAATTATGTCTCATCATAACTTGAATATATACTTTAACATGTTTATAATTAAAAAAAGGGTTTTTATCTAATAATCTTTGTTAACTGTGGCCAACGACACAATAGACTCAGGTACTCAAAAGCCAGATGCACAGAAGTTGATATCAAGTAAGAAGAATTTAAAAATCCAAACCAATTTTGTTCTGAGCCTCTGGTATATAAAGTTGCCAAAAGAACAGCTAATAGCAAAGATATCCACAAACTTTCCCACTAAAATCAGAGATTGTGTGGTAACTTAACGAAAAAGATTTACAATTATAAATTGCTTTTCCACGAGGTAAAGAAAGAATATAGCAAAAAAGTCACAGTTCCACTCCAGCAAATACCAACAAATACTATACGAAATCCCGCAGGAAAAACTGTGAAAACAGAGATTAAGATATATGTGTGTGTGTGTATTTATATATATACCTGGAATGCCAGAGCCATGATAGCTATTAGTAGCCGAAGTGTAACTACCCATCTGTGGATCTGCACTGTTAAGTTCTGCAAAAGAGCTTAATGCAATGCTATTTGGAGGCATAGGTGCAGAAAATGGTGAATTTTGAGGAACATTGTTTGTAGGAACAACAGGGAATAAAGGTTGAGATACAGGAACAGGAGAAGCTGCAGACATCCCAGGTGGAGCAATTGGCATTGGTGGTTGTACAGAAGGCGTTGCAGGTGACACAGGAGGCCTGACATTCTGTACAGGAAACAAGGGCTGTTGTGTCATTGATGCAGAAGGTGGAACTGAAGCAGCAGGATGTTGTGGATACCAAGGTTGTGGGCGAGGAAAAACAGGCCACCCACCAGGAGGCATAGGAATTGCAGGATTATAACTGCATCACATGAAAAATATCCTGTGAGAAACGATTCGCTCAGGTATGGCAATGGTTATAAATGTAGAAAAAAAAACGGTGATTAGTGTTTTTTCATTACTTAAACCAGGTGCCAAAAAACCAGTAAATGCAGCAACCAAAATGGAAATTAAATAATTATATATAAATCACAAGCACAAGCATCAACTATTTCAAAGGGAAAAGGGATGCCAGTGTGGGGAAATGAAATTTTAACAACATATGTTCTCTTCAGGCTAGTAAAGCAATGACAAGAAGAAGCAACTGTAGATTCCTAACCAACATGGATTCAATTCAATCCTTCCAATACTTGGTAAAAAGAACAGATATATGGACTAGAACTCTCCTTAGTTGTCATTTTAAAATGTTTCCATACTACACCAATGCATCAAGACCCTAGAACAATATAATCTCTTTGCACGGACACTTTAATTAGGATGGCATGTGTGTGTCCGAAACGTGTTAGATACCGACACTCGAACACTGTACCACTGTCATTTTTCTTTCTTACAAAAATATTATTTTTAACTCAATTTATTATTAAATAACAAATAAGTGCTTACATCTAAAAAATTTCAACAAGAAAAATTAATAACAAATATAAAACTAAATTTATACTATATAAATGAAGAATTTTTAAGAATTTAATCAATGTGTCGATAACATGTTGTGTCTGTACTTTTTTTAAAAATCGCGTGTCGGCGTATCCGACACTTAAAAAAATTTAATCAAAATATAGGCGACGTATAATGTCGATACTTTTTTTTTTTAAAAACGCGTGTTAGCGTATCCGACATGTATCATGTTAGACAAACATATCTGTGTCGGTGCATCATAGAGCAGTCAAAGACACAATCAACAATTGAATCAATGAGTAATGACACAAGAACCTACAGTGGTGGCATTGTTCCCAAATTTGGCCGAGGAGCAAACCCAACACCTAATGATCCTGGAACCATGCTACCAACCATTTGGGCTGATGGAATTTCAACTTTTGTTGTTTTTGAAGGAGTATCTTCCTCTGCAAAAAGGTAAAAAAGAAAAAAAAAAAGTATCAAGTGAGACCACTTCAATGAAACAAAACACTCTTTGCACTATCATTCAAAGAAAATACTTACCAGATGCAGTCATCCAGTTGTCTAATGGATAAAAACCAATAAGCATGATAATAAGAAAAAAAACAGTGGCATACGCATTACTAATGAAAAGTGACTAGAAGAAACATATTTTGATAAATGAGTACCCTTTTATTCTGAAAAAGGAGACAAGAGGTGCACCTTTTGATAAATCAGGACCTTCTAGTAATAAAAAGTGATAAAATAACAGTAAAAGAGAACAACCAAATGAAGGAAATTCATAACGGTTGTATGTTTCAAATTCACGAATTCAAATAAGACGTACCTTTTCAAAAAATTTGTCACTCTTTTTGGCTGGTCTTTTGGGCAAAGGGGTTTGGGAGAAAAAGCATTAAGATGAAACCACAATACTCAACTATAACTACATAAGTATGCAAAGAGAGAGCACCCAGTAACTATCGATCCATTATACTATTTTCTGTAGCACTTAAAAACATATGAAAGGTGGATAAGGACCTCAACACATACCCTTGCACAGAGGTTACCCTATCTCCCATTTTGAATCAAATGTCGTTTATTTACAAGTTGTAAATAAACTATAGACTTACCACAGATTCCCCAAACCACATTGAAGAAATCAAATGAGCTAACGAAAATATGAGTGAAGAAGCTTAACCACCCGCGTTATACCAATTTCTCTCCCCAATTAATCAATGTTACCATCCGTAGAGGATCATATAATTTTAGTCTCGGTTGACACCAATATATGCTTTTTACTTGGGTTATTGTCTTGTAAATATGTTTTTTGAAAACCAGATAAACACGTTCTACTTTTCTATGAACGAGAATGCACCATGTAGTAGTGCAAAGTCACTCTCGTATCGCTCCATATTTCCCTTATTTTTCAGGTTCTAATCAGAAGTTGTAAGCATGATATAACTTTTGAACTAGTGCAAATATGCAAAATATAAGATTGTGGCGTACACAGATATGACCTAAAGGGTAACACAATGAAAAGAATACCTTCGTCTCCATAGTGAGTGGCCAATACATCAGGCGGAATTCCTTGCATTCCATATATTTCAATATCTGTTGACTCTCTCCCAGGTTTTGCATTTGGAACTCTGAAAAAATGTTATTGTGTTATATTATAAGTAAAAATAACAACACAAACTTCACAGAGAACAAAACGAGTCAAAAGAAACTTGAGAGCAACTCTTCACAAAGATTTCACTTTAAAAAACAAAGGAACTAGTCATAGTTTGGAAAATCGACCGAAAAATAGAATGAATGAATTTACATCATAGATACAAATTACCTCGAATTTTTTAATTATTCCAGTGCACATTATTCTGTATTCTGATTTCTAAACCTAATTTGCTCAATATAAGTCCTTGTCATTTACTAACTTTTTTTCACTAATCAAAACCTTGTAATCAAGCAGACATCTTGTCCTTATCAATACTACATACTTTGCTGCTACAAAAATCACAAGTTCCAAAAAATGCACTTAGTTCCAAGCTTCCTTATAACCGAATCCTTCTAAATTATTCATTTTACATATTATTTAAAATACCAGCATCTTTCTCCAATAGTCATATTCTCTCTCAAAACTTATTACAGGAAAGAATAAAAACAGAAATGCGAGTTCTATAACAGAGTTTCCTCCATCCCGCTAGATAGAAAAAGGTCCAAAAAAGGAGCAAAAAAAAAGCGAAATACACATACACAGGATACTGGAATCTTTCTAATAATGCAATTCAAGTGTTATTTAAAATCCCAGAAACTTTATCAAACAGTTATATTCTCTCTCAAAACCAATTACAAGAAAGAACAGAAACAGGAATGCGAATTCTAAAAAGGACTTCATCCATCCTCACAGAGAAAAAGGGTAAAGGGGATAAAACAGGTGAATATACAAAAAATGAAAAGACCATCATAAAACCTAGCTAGCTCCACAATCGAAAAAACTAAATATTTAACCAAACTCATCCACGTCAACCATAACATTATCTTTAGCATTGACATATTATCGAAAACCGAATTAAAAATTGAGCACCAAGCAAAATAAAATAAAGAATAAGGAAGGTACAGACTTGGAGACTTGCTCCTTGTGGACCTGGAGAACATGGATGGCCATGCCGCCAGCGGTTGATAGCTTCTTGTGACAAACGTGACATTTAAAGTGCTTTGCCTTCTGGTGCTGCACCAATATCTTCTCGTCTTCGAACTCCCTGTCACAATAATAGCACCATACCTTATCCATCGCCCCTCTTTTCTTTTTCTTCCCCATTCTTCTTTATTCGGTTCGATTGTGATTACTCCCAACCCAAAAACGATTAACAGTACTTACCTACGATCTATTCTCCAATCAACCGATGGTGATTCAATAAGATTTCGGGCTCGGCATTTCTTGATAATTACTCGATTGGATTTCTTGTTAATCGAATTCCTAGGAGAGATTTTTAACGAGGGAAGGTTTAGGGTTTCTGGGGGTCGGATCCGCACAGAGCTTCTATTCCCCACGTTTTCATGTTGTATGGTGCATCGCAGCGAGCAGCTCTGTATATAGAGGAAGGAGATAGAAGGAATTGGCACAGTGCCCAGCCATATTTTCAAAAGTGGTAATTGGGTCAAATAGCCTCTTCTATAATATAGTTTGGGATTTTAGCCTTTGACCAAAAATACTTGTTTAAAATAAATAGTTTAAATTATAATTTATAAACTACCTCATATATCCTTATTCAACAAAACTAAATGAGTAGAAACGTCAATCATACGTTTAAAACGATCAGATGCCGTTTTGGATCACATGACTCGATTTCACTCCAAAATTAGTTTTATCATAGTTTAAAACATCTTAGCAGACTTGTACGTGTTGAATTAACTAATTTATTGA
>CAIGRF010022058.1:3134-17673 GCA_903798235.1 Fraxinus ornus
GGAAGAGGGGGACAATAAAGATGATAACTTGGTCGAGAAAGATGAGAACTTGATGAGCCGAAATACCAATAATTCAGTGGACGAGAAGAAAGAGAGTGTTAATTTCGCCAGAGAAAGTGGTGTTGGAGAAATTGGCCCGGAGTTGTTGATCCCGGGATTATCAGGTGGGCCGGAGAATCGCGGGGGAGAAGATTTAGAGGACGAATGGGAGAGTGAAGAAAGTGAAGACGACTTGCAGATAGTGTTGAATGGGCCAATGGGGATGGAAAGAATGGCGGGAATGGATGACAATGACGACGAAGATGGGGAGCCACTGGTGATTGTTCCGGATGATGCAGTCACAGGCCACAACCACTCGCAGATGACAGAGGAGCAAGGGTGGGATGGTGAGGATGTGGGGCCTGGGGCAGAGGGAGAGAGGAAGGAGTTGGGTGAGGCAGCCAAGGCAAGTGGAGGAGGTGCGGTGGCTTCAACAGTCGTGCTGCCTAAGATTGGGATCAGCAATCATGCTTACCATCATCCCTTCCATTCACAATTCAAGGTCAGCATCTTGTTCGATGAGAACTTGAAATGTAAATTGGATTGTAGTTGTACTTACAACATTTGTATGGTGAAAGTGTGGGAAGTAGTGATATTGAAGTTTATCAGTGTTTGTTTTACTGGTGGGGTTAACTATTGTACTGATTGTAATCTTTCACTGTCAATGAAATTAATTACATTCTTCCTGAAACTATTTTCTGACTGAGAGTGCGTTAGTGATGTTTGGAAACCTAAAGTCTATGTTAAGTTGAAAGTTGTCAATCAATTATGCAATTATGCGCCGTTTAAGGGATCTTCCAACGTGGGAGCGAGAAGCCTATTGAGTTTATGGGCTAAGCTATACCCTGTACAACCAGCAGTTTGCAGATAGGCAATGAATCGTTTCATTCAAGTGCACGTGAATACAATCTTTTCGCAGTTCCTGTTGCCAACAGCATTTATCAGTTAATAGTTTTCTATCCAGATGCGTCTGAAATGATGATTGGAAAAAGTAACACGATTACATGTCGAATGTGTAATCACTAGAACTCAGATTTTTGGTACCGCTCTTACTTCTATTTTCTGTCACTATTACTCACGGTCAAAAATGATTTCTGAAACATGTCGGTATATTTTGGTGTGCTGGCTAGATTGTTGTAGGCATTTGCAATATCCTGGTAAATGGTCACTACCAGCACTCTCACAAAAAAGTCTTGAAAACAAATTGCAATGTCTTGAAAACAAATTGCAATGTATTAAAGATTATTTCATTTAAGTCACTCTAGGAAGCTTTCCACCTTTCTGCCAAACCCTAATATCAATATTATTGTGAATGATATATGAAACCTGTAGTATCTTTTACCAATTGTGCTCTGAAATCACAAATATTTTATACCTGGACGAATTACACTACTCGACTTCAAAAAGAGAGGATTTTTTTGGGAAGCTAATTTTGGCTAAGCTTGCAAGTAGCATTTGACTTCCCTAGACTTTTATCTCTAAAGATTTTCTGTTATTTACTTGATATCTTCTGAAATTCTATCGCATTAAACAAAATGATGGCAGCTTATATTTTATTTAATTCGAATAGCATGGTATGGAAAACAACTGAAACTGCTTTTACACAATGATTTCATGTCCATCAACAGTACTGTCTTGTACTTCCTCGATATTTAATTTTGGGATTCAGACTGTAGGGGAAGTTTGAAACTTAACCAATTCTATCAATAACAAATAAAAGTTATAAACCAATAGTAATTATTTTAGCAGGTAACCATTGTCTGGTGCTGACTTTGCATTGAACCAGAAAGGACGACTTAAAGTTATTTCTGTTCTATCCAGTGCTTTGCTATTGACTAAATTCTCTTTCTAAATCTGCAGGGTCTGCTTTAACATAGTGAAAGATAACTGTAATTTGGAACTTTGAATTTCATAAATGTGCAATCTCACTATTTTTTTTATTTGTTCTAATATGCTTGAAAGCTTTACTACATTCTTTTAACTGCTTCCTTGACTATTTTAACTTTGTTTTCTTTCCCTGCTTTTTTGTCACTGGGAATCATTTAGTACGTGAGACCTGGTGCAGCACCTATGCCTGGAGGAGTTCCCATGGGACCTGGTGGAACCCCAGGTCAAGTTCGTCCAACTGTCCCCATGGCCCCTATTGTTGGACGTGGTAGAGGTGATTGGCGACCATCAGGAATAACAGCTGCTGTCCCCATGCAGAAAGGGTTTCGTCCAGGTTATGGAATGCCCGTTTGGGGAGCTAATGCAACAGGGCGTGGTTTCGGAAGCGGATTGGATTTTACTCTACCATCACACAAGTATGTTATTTAGGTGCATATGCCTGAGCTCCATTACAACAATATTCTTGATTCTTGGTTGTTACACTATTTCTTTATGTTTTCTTTTTGTCACTAAATCAATATTTCCAAATGGCATCTGACTGCTTGATGGAATTGGTGAGTGTGACTATCATTTTTAACCTGATATCTACAAAGCTTGCAGTATCTTACAACATTTATATCCCACTGCAGTTTCTTTATGAAGTTAGGCACCTTACGAGTCAATAGAAACGTTGTAGATTGTATTTGGAACTTTCATGTTTCAGTATATGATATCAGGCATATGGTTTATAATTATTGTGTTTACCGACATTGTGCCTAATAATCATTTCTGTTGGTACAACAAATAATTATCGAGGGAGGACATTTAAAGGAAGTGGTAACCATATATGCAATTGCGTTTATACAAACATTGTATGATGCTATTGGGTAGCTCATGGAGAATATATTAAAAAATGTGTGCTCTACTCTATTTTGTTCACGGCATCGACTAATTATGGCTTAGTTCCAAGGGATTAAAACTTTGGTTGAACTATAAGCAGCGTGAACTCGTGTAGAATATATACTTAAAATCCTATTGCTTACAATGTCCTCAAGATACATTAATCAATTAATTGTTTAAAAATGATCATTAACGAAGTGAGCTGCTAAAGGCTTGTTATCTTGCTCTATTCCTTTAATCATTTCCTCTTGCTCACTCTTTGATAATCTTTTCTTTCCTTAGCTGATCAGCAATATGCTCTATCAATTATCTTTTTACTTATCAAGGAAGAATCGACATGTGTTCTTTCTTAATCTCTCTCTCATTTCTTCTCTCGCGCTCTCGTCCTCTTATGTTGAGGCAAAAACATTTGAATCCATTATCCCAAGATAAATGGAATTCTAACTTAATTCTGTAAAACATTCCACCACCTTTATATTTATAATTTCACTACATTTATAGGGGAACACATTAACAATTAAAAAATTTCAAGAACATAATTAAAGTCGAGGTTGGTTGGACTTTAGTTGGGCAGTGCATCGACTCGAATGAATGAATCTTCTAATGCGCTTTCTCAATGTTTTCTTAATACAGATGCTGCTACCATTTTTTGGGAGTGGCTGGTACTCCTTTTAAATTGACCCTTATTCTCTCTCTCTGACCTTAGCAACCATCTGTTAAGGCATATCTACTTGATGCTATCTGATAAAAGGTGTCAATCTTCTGGTAAAAATGTTAATCCTTCTTCAAACGAAATGCTTTTGTGGTAGGCTACATTTTATTGATAAAATGATCCTTTTCACTACAAATTTATTAGAAAAAAGGTAATCATTTGTTCGTGTATCTAAAGTTAGCATTGAACATATCCAACCTTTACGCTGAGAATGTGATTGAAGAAGAAAATATGTGCAGATTTGTTTGTTGTATGTTACCAGTGTATGTATATATGCCAAAAAGATAAGTTGTTACATCAATTGTGTGGTTGGACAAAATGGAGTAGACGTCTGAGTTTTCATGGTATTGTGGTTCTGTAGTGGCATATGTGACACTTGACTATTGTTTTTGGACCCTGCTTACCCTTTAACTTCAAATGTGAGTTTGAAGTGCATTAATAGCTGTTTATAATCAACAATGTTATTGCATTGTAGCTTCTATTACTAATTCAGTACACTGGTGCCCGTGTTAAATCTGGTTGTTGATGTTCTGGTAATTCTTAATAGGAACTTCTGATTTGAGGTGGCAACAATTCTTGAAATTAGTTTCATGATGCTATTAGTTATTTGTGGTCTTATTCACATTTTGAATAGTCATTATTGTTTTTTTTGGTAAAATATAAACACCTATACTCACGGTGACAAAGTCTGGATAAATATCACGTCATGAAGTATTCTTTCTACAATTTACACTTGTTTGGTTGCCCTGATTAGTGATTCACCATATATTTTCTCCAGATGAAATGCTGGCAATTTGCTTTATGTATAATTTATGTGCTGATGATAGAGTTCCATGCCTTCTGTTTTCTATTGTTAGGACCATATTTGAAGTTGATATCGATAGCTTTGAGGAAAGACCGTGGAGACTTCCGGGCATTGATGTCTCAGACTTTTTCAATTTTGGTTTAAATGAGGACACTTGGAAAGATTACTGCAAACAGCTGGTAGGTCTGAGAGTCAAATTTGCGTTAGTTCCCATGCTTATTCAAATTTGTTGAGCTCGTACATTTATGTGCTTATTTGTTTAACGGTCCATGGACGTGGAAGCTAAGAAGTTGAAAAAAATCTTTAGGAACAACTCCGCCTTGAGACAACTATGCAAAGCAAGATTCGTGTCTATGAAAGTGGGAGAACAGAACAGGTATTGAATTTCCCTTTTATGGACAAACACACATATATAGCACTTGCATGTGTGGATACTTCATTTGGACAATGTTTGTGTATGATACTTTTCTGTTACCATCCTTTTGATTGAGAAAGTGTTCCATGAGTTTTATTACTCGATTCTTCTCCTTTTGCTTGCTGTTGTATCTTAGGAGTATGATCCTGATCTTCCGCCCGAGCTTGCAGCAGCAGTCGGCATCCAAGATATTCCATCTGAAAATGTAAATCCCGGAACAGATGCTGGTGGAAATGACTTAGCAAGGACATCAGCACTTGGACGCCCCTCTCTTGTATGTTTTGGAATCTATGTTTTCTTTATGATTCGTGTTGGAGGTGATTTGGAAGCTTTTATTCATGCTACCTTTATACTCTATTTTAGGATCTCTATGGAATACCTTAGCCACTGTCTTCTTCACTTAATTCTTTCTAGAAAGTTATTTTCAGCTTTGCCCATCGAAAGGGTCAATAAAAGTTCTATGAAGTTTCTAGTAAGCAAACCAGTTGTATTATTATATATTCAATGTCAAAAGTATCGTCTCACCAGCTTTCTTTCATTTGAAACTAGCCTGTTGGCAGACCAATACCGGTAGAAACTGGTGCTGGCGACCGTCTCCCATCCATTGACACCAGGCGGCCGCGAATGCATGATTCAGATGCAATAATCGAGGTGAGCAGTCATCTTCTTCTCTTCCTTGGCACTAAAAAAATTTGTTAACATCATTGCATCTGTCACACTACTGATTTTTTTTGGTGAACAGATTGTGTGTCAGGCAGATGATGATGATATGGCTGAGCATCAAGAAAATGAACCGTTGGGAAAGGATCTCAGAGGGGATGATGAGATTAATGACCTTCTGCAGGAGGATACAGAAAATTATGATGGCTTATCACATGCGTGTGATGGTCGTAAGAAGGAACTGGTTGGAAGAAGTGCACAGGTCAAAAAAACTGTTCTTGATGATGAGATTGTCGGCGATGATGCTTTGGATTTACCTCCAGAGGAGAGGTAGGAAAATGTTGTATGAATATCTTTACATTATTTCCACATCGACTGGTTTCCTTTTCCTGTCTCTTTAATTGTGGTTGACTGGTGGTGCTTCTCTCTAGGCAACCCTCCTGCAAATTGGATAACATCCTAGGAGCTAATGAGTTTGCTTGATATTAGCATGGTTACCTTGCAGAATGTTCGGTAGCTTCTTTGTGTAAAGCAGGATACTGAATTTCATATACCAGCAAAAGAAAGAAGCCTAATCAACGAGTTTTTATAGAATTGATTTTCACTGGAAAAAAAAACACGTTCCATGAAAGGTTAAAAAGTACCTAATAGCGAGACTGGGGAAGTTTGGAATGGATGGGAGCCCATTTCTAATTGACATTAGTTGTCTGTGGATTATTATTTGAAGTATGCTTAACTAGTTTGGGATGGGAAATGTTCTTGTAATTTTCTTTCAGGTGTTGTACTAATCCTTTTTGTGGGATTGCCACATCACTGAATCCAAACATGCTGAATGATAAATCTTTCCTCAAAAGAATTTGGTCAACTTATTATCGCGTTTGAGGTTAAAATTCTTCATGTTGTCATTTACCTTTTTTTTTGGTTGTTTGGCCATAAGCAAAAGAGGTCCAAGAATTTATTCTATCCAATATGAGTCTATATTTGATGTTAGTTTGGTTTTTAGTACAATGATTAGCAAATATCATATCTAATTTACTCATTGAAACAACTTACATCTTGTGCCATCTAACATTCTTTTAAATTGCTTTCATAGGCTGACAAAAGGAAGAGCACGTGTTGGGTCCCCCAGAATGGCTTCTTTTGAATATGAAAAAGAAGAGCAACATGGTGATAATGAGAACGAAGAATCATTTGAAAGTGGGGATGATAATCACAGTCATATGTCATCTCCCGTCACCATTGGGTCTGCAGGGGAGCAGGTTGTGAGCAATAGGGGTAATACTGACAATGATTTGGGAGCAGATGAGAGAACCTTTGATATGGAAAGAGAGGAAATAGCGTTGGATGCAACCACTAGAAACGATGCACCAGAAGAGGAGAATTCAATGTATTGTACAAAGAAACAAGCGCACAGTTCACAAGGGGAAGAACCTTCCCAAGAAAATGATGGTAAAGACTCAAAGGCTCCAAGTAGTAGTGAAAACAGCAAACAAAGATCAGAAAGTAGTAAAGATTATCGAAAGTTCCACAACAGTGTCGAGGACAAAGTCATTCAGGATGATTGCTCTATGCAAACCGATAACATCAGGATACCAATGGGATATGAGGATACTGATAATAGGAAAGGTCATCGTGAAAGACAAGAAATGAGAAGACACCGCTTGGCAGTGAAAGGGGGAGAAGATTCCTATGCACGTAGAGGTGTGGATCCTAACTTAGCGGTTCATATGCATGTGAAAAGTGAGAGTATAGACCGGAGAAAGGAGAGTGATGTTTCTGAAGGAGGCTGGCATCGGAAAGATGAGGATATATATGGGAGAAGGATGAGAATCAATGACACGAGAAACAGGGAGCATGGTGGAGAAATTGGGTCCAGGCATTGGAGCAAGGTTAGAGAAAGTGAGAGGGGTGAAAAAGATGAATATCAACAGCCAAAAAATCAGTTGGGCAATAGCAGCTGGAGGGGAGCTAATCATGATAAAGATTTGGGATCAAAACATAGAGATAGGGTTGATAATTTCAAGAGATGGAATGAAAAGGTGGATGATCTTCACAGCAAAAGAAGCAAGGAAGAGGTACCTATAAGTAGGGAGTATACTGAAAATGAAGGAAACTTGCAAAATCACCGAGAAAGTGGCAGCCGGAGGAAGAAAGAAAGAGATGACGGCTTGGATCAGCGAAAAAGAGATGACCAAGCCAGGTTGAAGAATGATGATCTACATTATGTTAGGTTAAAAGAAGAGGGATCATTTCAGAGGAAGAGGAATGAGGGGCAGAGAGAACGTGATGAATGGCATCGGCTTAAACAGTCCCATGAAGAAATTTTATCAATGCGAGAAAGAGAAGAAACACGGGCGGGAATGAGAAGTGGGCGAGGTGCTGAAGACAAAACATGGACCAGTCATTCTAGATGGAAAGATGAATATAAGGGATCTGGTAGAGAGCATTACTCTAAGGATATCGGGCGGCAGAGCGAGCAACTTAAGAGACGAAATCGAGCTGAAAATGATAGTCTCTCACAGCATAGGGGCTACGAAGACGTTTATGCACGTGTGAATCAACTCAGTAATAACGAAAAAAGAGCAAAACATGAAAGGCCTACCACTCGTGAAGAACACATTGCCTTTGCTTCTGACACTTCTAGGCTGCATGAAAATAAACACAAAGAGAGCAATAGAAAGAGTAAAGAATCTGAGAGCGGAGATCATAACTTCTTTGTCCCTTCTAAGAGGAATCCAGATGAGCACAGTAGTGGACAGAGAAGTGAGATGGTACGTCTTTCTTTAGACCCAATTCAATAGCATTCCATGCAGGCATAGTTTCCAGTAGAAATTCTGATTATGAAATGAGGTAATACTCCCAAGGTTACATAAAATTGTATTATTAGTAATAATTTGATTATCTAGAAATCAACAAATTGGTTCGATATTTACTGACTGGTTATTGTGATTTTCATAAATTGATGAGTAGTTGAAAATTCAGCTACCTGAATTATGTATTATGGTCGCTTTACTTGGGCTGTTCCTTTGAGGCAATACAGGTGTGATGTAAAATTGGATTCTGTTGGCAAGATTGCCATGTTAAGAATACAAAACCAGTCTCTTAAGTTTTGGTTTAATCTGTTTACACGTCTTTTTCTTCTGCCGTCGTTTCTGAATAATTTTTTTATGTAGCACTTGTTAATTTCTCATGAGTTATAAAATTTTTAATTCTGCTGGACATTTTATTGTGAACAGCATACTTTCTTATTGGTTTGCATGATATCATTACAGATTCCTTCAACCTGGAATTATAGATAGTGAGACAATGTGCTTTTTGTTCTTGTAATGTTCACATCCTTTTTCCTCTCCTTTTGGTCTTGGCATGACAAGAGGTTGGAAGCGAAGGGGGGAGGGGATAGTTAGATGTATTATTACTTAAATCATTGACATAAATCACGATTTAATAACTTCTATTTTTTTGTATACAGCAATTTCATCTGATGAGAGTTCACTGATCTGGAGCCTCACTGTTAACAATAGTTACACGGCATAGATTAATGACTCCAAGTCCAATCCATTACACACAACTTTAACTCTTCATTAAATGATTTTATGGAAATTTGGAGTGCATGGTGGATCTGGAGCTGTTGATTGGTTGGCATTGCATTACTAAACCACCGAGGGTCCAAATCAAGAATGCGTTGCTCACTTTGACAGAAATGGACCAAAAAGCTAGAAAGTGAACTCTCAAATGGATATTTAGATAGTGAAGTGGAGTTTTTCTAGATTAATAATTTCTCCAGATGCCCAACAAATCGTTCTGTGATTTATTTGAATTTTGATAATTTTCATGCTGGAAGCTGTGTCCTTATCTTCTTTCATGGCTTTTTCCATATTTTTCCCCCTTTTCTCTGAGAAAAGCTTTTTACCATATGGAATGAACTGTTTGACTGTCTAAAGATTACTTTTTTTCTTCACTCTCCACTTCCCCCCTTTAGGTGAAATCGAGAAACAGAACTGGTCAAGAAAGCAGTGAGAATGAAATCCATGCGAATAGTCATTCTTCCAGAAAGCAAAAGGAAGAGGTCTCATCAGACGAGGAGCAGCCTAACTCAAGGATGGGACGCTCTAAATTGGAACGTTGGACTAGCCACAAGGAAAGGGATTTCAGAATGACTTCCAAATCATCTTCTTCGAAGAGTAAAGATATGGGCACTTACACAGCCAGTGGCGCTTCTTTGGTCAGCAAACTTCCCGATGGACCTTCAAAATGGGTGGAAGGTCAGACTCAGCATTCGGCTAAAGAGAAAGACACTGGAGGTGCAGAAGTCAATGATGCCGATACAAAACCAATGGATGACAGACACTTGGATACAGTGGCGAAGTTGAAGAAGCGAAGTGAGCGTTTCAAGCTTCCCATGCCAATTGAGAAGGATACCATGGTGATAAAGAAACTGGAAAGTGAACCTTTACCTTCAGGGCAAATTGAAACTCAGCCAGATTCAGAGATCAAACCAGAGCGTCCAGCACGAAAAAGGAGGTGGACTGGAAATTTGAAGTGAGCAGAAGAACTTTTGTTGATCTTTAATCTCTTCGCCAATATATTATATCTGCTTTGCACGTTTTTCACCGTCACAACATGCATAGTTGGTGACCTGCCATTATCATGTACCGCTTTAATAGAATGACAGAACTGTATCCATGACACAGGCATTTACTTTCTCATTTTTAGTGCATGTATACATATTAAATGTAACATCACACTGGCCGCTGATGGGGGCTTTCTATAACTTCTTAGTAATTTATGGCATCTATATGTAGTGTATTACTAGTGGATAAAGTACCTTAGGATCTGGCCTTGTGTGAAGATGAAGCTCCGGGAATGGAGGTTGTTATTGCTTGGCTTCTTTAAAATTAGAATGTTGAGATATGGAGAATGCTCAGAACCCAGGGAATGAATGAGAATGAAGCTTTGGAACGCAGAGGGAACTGTCGGTGGAATATGATTAGAACTAGATGAATATGGTTGCTATTGTGTTGTATTGGATCTGGATTAGTTTTCTTTTACATTTTTTACTGTCCTTGTTAACTTAAATTTTTGGATGTTCATTGTGTTTTGAAGCCAATGAGATATAGAAGTAATGAAAGGAGGAATTATTATAAACCAGTGTCCATGGTTCAATCAGTCTGCGTGTTTCTGAATTTCATATGATAGGAAATCATTTGCAGAGCTTTCGGATTTTTGAACTTGCCATGTTAATGGTATAATCATGTATGCTTGGAATCGACAGCGCAGGATGGAGTTTCAAATAGGTAGTTTAAATCTTGTGAAATCATTCAGCAAATAAGATTTTTTATAAGCTGCATAATTGCTTATTATTTCACTTTTTTATAACCATTTGAATGCTTAAACACGTGTGAGTACAGTCATTTTGGCGAATTCCCAATCTCGATCTAGAGGGGATTGTAGTTTTCAATCTTTTCTGGTTAAAAATATCAAACACAAGCTTGTTAGTAGTGATTGAGGTGCTATGCCTTCACCTTAACGTACAAAGTTCAAAGCAAATTTGATCGGTTCCATTGCAACTTGTTTAAAAAACAAAAAAGGAAGAAAAGAAAGAAAAAAAAAAAAAAAATTGGATCACATGACCACCTTAGTCAGTAACAATCAAACCTACTTTAATGCATTTATTCAAATACAATCGAACAAAACCACTGATAACTTGACATGATTCGATTGGCAGTTGGCACGACCATACCGACCCAACTTGACCCACTACTATAACATTAGCCACCAGTATTGTCGAGAACCTATGTTCAAGAAACAACTCGACTAGCGATTTCTAAATATCCTTTTAATAGTACACGTGTAAGGCTATCAGCTGTCCACGTATATTTTGGACATGAGTCACATGACACACAACAGCATGCATCTCACATCCCAAAATAAAATCCGATTCACCTTATCTAGATATTCTCCCCAGCTATAAACTTCTCATTTTATAGCCCCAAAAATAATCTCAAGAAATGGCCAAGAAAGAGATGGAAGTGGTGAAGGGTTTGGATATAGAAAAATACATGGGAAGATGGTATGAAATAGCTTCATTTCCATCATTTTTTCAGCCCAAAAATGGTGTAAATACAAGAGCCACTTATACACTGAATCCTGATGGCACTGTACATGTTCTTAATGAGACATGGAGTGATGGTAAAAGAGGGTTCATTGAAGGCAGTGCATACAAGTCTGATCCCAAAAGTGACGAGGCAAAACTCAAAGTCAAATTCTATGTGCCCCCTTTTTTGCCTATAATTCCTGTCACTGGGGATTACTGGGTTTTGTATATTGATGAGGATTATCAGTATGCTTTGATTGGCCAGCCCAGTAGGAGGTATCTTTGGGTATGTTTTTCTCATATATGAATATTCATGTGGGATTTTTTTTTTCTTTCATAAATACATCATTAGCTTTTTTGAGGGTTTCCTGAGTTGGATAATTTTTTTATTTATTTTTTAATATTAACAATTCTGGATGGTTTTAGAGCCTGTTTGGCGGATCTTAAAAAAAGAACTAGTGTTATTTCAAGATAGAGGTAGCTCTTAGAGTTTTCTTTTATTTTAAAATGTATTTTACAACTTATTCTTGTTGCTTATGAGTAGATTTGTGTAAAAGAACACTCTTTAAGCTTAGCCAGGCGTGCTCTTAGTTGATGTTTAGTAAGTTGGATGAACAATATTGGAACAAAAGAAATTATCACAATGAAATTAAGTGCTTGTTTGCTTCAGATACTGTGCAGGCAGCCCCAACTTGATGAGGAGACATACAATATGCTTGTACAAAAGGCTAAAGATGAAGGGTACGAAATGGAGAAACTCCACAAAACACCACAGGCTAATCCTCCAACAGAGAGTGAAGATGCCCCAAACGACACCAAAGGGATTTGGTGGTTTAAGTCCATTTTAGGAAAGTGATTTAAGTATTAAATGTGTGAAAATAATGGGCGGAGCCCATTAAGAATAAAAAAGTGCAAGTAAATCTTGTTTATTATGTCGTCGAACAGTAAGCAGAAGCAGAACTGCAGAAGCATGCATGATTATACAAGTGTTTGCAGCTCGATCTTTGTAAATTATGTAGTTTTCAGTGTGTTTTGCTTTGCGTTTTGGATTATGAATGAGAAGTCTGAATGGGAATTTTCAATTCTCCTTGGGTTATTCTCATTTTATTTTTTGTGAAAAAGTTTTTAAGGGGACTATGGCATTATATAAAATGCCCCAGAATATCTCCTTTTGAATAATGATGATTGAAAAGTCAGGAAAAAGATGGACAAATTGACTTGGAAGCACCTGTTTGGGATTTTTTTTAAAAAAAAAATTGTTCAAATCATGTGTCAACACGTACCCTTCTATTTTTGAACTTGTTTTTTATTCTGTTTGTGTAGAATAATTGCTCATTTTAGTACTAATCCAGTTCAAGGTACAAGAACGTTATAGGTGGATATGTTTGATGACCAAAACATTTATTTTGTTGTTGTTTAGGTTGACCTCAACAAGGGATATGGACTTTGTTTTAATTCTTAGTAATGGTACATATCTGGGCATTTTTCCTTCCCTTGTTTCATAATATTTTTCTGTCCCTTTCACGAGGAACGTGATCGGCTTTTAACTTCATTAATATTATGCATATAATGACACGAATTTGCATGTGAATGTACTTCATCATTAATTGTCACCATGAGATACAAGTTCCAAATGTTCGATTCAAACTTGCACAAAATGCATCAAAATTCTTGAATGAACTTGCCTCTTGAAATTGCATCACATGTATAGCCAGCTTAAATTTTTTTCAATAGCCCTTCTCCCAATCCATTTCTCACTTATGTGACCCGCAGTCCACAATGTGTCAAGAGTGCACATTGTGGGTCCACCTTTGATCCCGAAGCCTCGTTCGGCCACGCCATCTTTGAACCCAATATATATGAATATTGCCATAGCTTCGTCGTCCACTTATTCTTTTGTCTTACTACCCTCAGGATAGAATGAATTTCACCTGAATTTGGTTAGTAGTTTCTTCATTTGCTTATTTATTTGTTAGCACCAAAATACATATTTACATATACACCAATATCCATAAACCTAGCTTATAAGACTTAGTTGAAAATTCTTATCTAACGTATAAGTTGAGCTTATGAATTTTGATGCATGTAATTTATGATATTTTAACTTGTCAAAAAAGCAATTGTTTTGGCAAACACACTCTTCGTAAATGTCTTATTAAGAAGTAAATATAGTACCACTGCACCCACGGAAACAAAAGAAAGAAATTAAGAGCGTGTTCTCTTTACCACTGCACCCACAGAAAACAAAAGAAAGAAATTAAGGGCATGTTCTCTTTACCGTTTTCAAATCGTTTTTTGTTTTCGATTTTTCAAAATAGTGAAAATGCGTTATCTTTCCTATTTTCGAAAACGCGTTTTTGAAAACAAGTTTATGTTTTCAGTTATAATCAAACTATCGAATATAATAACCCTAAACCAAATTACAATCCAAGTCCATAGCCATTTTTGTAATAAAGAGAGTATAATATCGAATTTGAACAGAGATGTCGAGATTTAAAGTGAAATATCGAAATTTTATGTTACTTGTTTACAATAGTGCGCTTTAAATATTATAGAATGTGTATGTATATTCTAGCAAGTTTCAACGGTTACGATTTTGGAATTTGATCAAACTGTCGAAAATGGCATTGAGAAGTCAAAACGGTAATACATGATTTTCATAAATTGTATGTGCCGAAAATCATAATATATATAAATCCTTACAATATATAAAAGAGGAGAATTGTTGTTACTGTTCCTAAGCCGAATGGCCACCTATGGAGCCCTTTTTTAGCTGAGCCGTTTCTGGAGCTGAGCCGCAAGAAAGGGTAGATATTTTTTCTCTCCCTTTTTCTCTCAATTTCTACACGCCAACTCCCATACTCCTCAATTCTTCGCCCGTGTCCTTCATTTTCGCCCTAATTGCTCTCGCTCTCTCCTCTCGACCCTAATTGCTTTTGATCTCTCTTATCTCTCAACAATCAACAAATCTCTACCAGCATCTTTGGTTTCGATTCCTTCCCCTTCCGTAGCAACAAATTCCAGGCGCAGCTCGACTTTGGGTTCGAT